>MCJB01048335.1:15749-33740 GCA_002018475.1 Nicotiana obtusifolia | reverse complement strand
GGGGATCATAGGAGGTAATAACATTTATAAATAGAAAAAAGAAAATAAAATATTTATTTGAAAAGGATTGTTACTATAGGGTGACATAATCAATATCTCGTGAAGATTAAAAAATGAAGTTGAAAAAGATGCAAAGAAAAATTCAATATCAGTAAGGATAGGCTGTAAAACTCATTAGATGTCATTGACTCTGGCATGACTAAAAATTACCAATTGCCCAAAATGGGAATGGTATAGGGTTATCAACTTATAACCTAATACTCAGGTTCATTCCATGGTTATAAGTTCATTCCATAATGGAACATGCAAGCCATCTTTGGGACATATTCCTATGTGCCCGATAATATGAAACATTGAAAATGCTTAGACTTAGAAGAGGATTAAGGATTTGATGGCTAGGGGTGCCACTGCTTTTGATGCAAAACGACCACTAGTGAAGAGAGTGAATTTGGTGTACATTTAGTCGATTCGATCCGTTTTGATTAATTCAGTTCAGTCCGGTCCATTTTGAAAAAAAATCAATTCAATTTAGAAGATTTTTTATGCATAAATGAATATGTGATAAAAAAACCGAATAAATTTTGTCCAATTCGGTCTCTAACTCTCGATTCAAATTCTACTGGATAATGTGATTAAAAATATAAAATAAAAATAAAATTGTAAATTAGGAAATACACCACTTCAATCTACATATAGCTAGATTAATATTATGTCTTTAATGCATCACTCTAGAGCTTTTCTAAAATTTATACAATACATTAAATGGATAAAAAGAGGAAATGATTAAAATCACATTCAAATAAATTTGAAGATCTAGAAAAATAAAAAGGTTGCAAATAAACAATTTAAATAAATAATAAAAAGGGGATTGTACAAAAAGAGTGAATAATAAAGATGAAGAAATTAAGGGTCTGTTTGCAAAGTTACCCGGTAATTGAGATCGGTGTAATTACTAGGGTAGTAATTACACACTCTAGTAATTACGACGACCTGGTTGTTTGTCACAACGTAATTGCAGTGTAATTGTACACGTACTGTTTGGTTGCACACGTGTAACTACACAGTTAGATTAAATTTTAAATGAATTATCAAAACTTAAAAATTAAAAATAATAAATATATGCCTATAAATAATTTTTTATAAGCATATACGATATTAGATTTGGTATTTAAGATGCATATTTTTCTTGAATATACACTAATTATTAATCATATATTTATAACTAATATTGTAAAAATAATTTTTATATATATATAGTTCAAATTAATAATATTTAGTTTAAATAATTATAAAAACTAAAATATACGTTTTGTAAGAACATCACGGAATGCATATTTGATAAAATAAATTAATATTTATAAAATAATGTCATAACATTATGCAAATGTTTGACAAAACTAATCTATCAATTCTAACTAAAATATGAACAACATACAATGTGAAATAAGAAGTCAATACTACTAAAACAAGTAAATTGGAACCATAAATATAACACAATTTCAAAATCTCAAAATAAATAAATTAAACATATGTTAAATTCCAACATAATAAAAATAAATTCCAATACAACTTAAGATTAGGAAACAAATAAGTTTATAACCTCATTTAACAACGAAATTCTACTTTAATGACATCACTCATTATATGCCAAATTTGTTAATAACACATTATTTCTAATATTAGTAGGTGTAGTTTCAAAAACTAGAATAATAACGCAGTTACGCTAAATGAAGAAAATAAAACAAATACGAAATAAATATACGAGCAATTACATGGAATCACAAGAAGTAAAGGTAGAGAAATAAAAGATAAATAATGTACAGAAAAAATATATTTTAAAATTAAAAAAGAAATTAAAAAGTAAAAATAAAACAAAAAATTAAAATAAAAAGAAATTAAAATAATGGAAATACGAAGTTATAAAGAAAACATATTAAAATAAAAACAAAAAGGAAAGAAATTAAAAGTAACCTTGTAATTATACAGTGTAATTACCACCAATTCTCATCTCTCCCTTGAGAATTGGAGAGTGTAATTACACCTCTCCAATTATACCCAATTACATACGGACCAAGTAATTACTTGGCCAGATAAACATGCCAAACTGTGTAATTACACCCAATTACACCCAAATCTAATTCCTAAGTGGCTTTCCAAATAGGCTCTAAAAGGAATTAAGAAAAGAAGCATAAGAGAAGAAAGAAAAGGGAAAAAAGTAACAAGAGAACAACTAGGACCACAGCCTAGAGATTTGATCATAGGTCTTGTATGTGGGGTTTCAGTTGTTTAACCGTGGAACCTACAGTCAATTTGTGACTTGGGGTGCCACCCGTTACTTATGTTTTATATTTTGAGGAAACTACCAGTGGATATATAAAAATTTACCCGAGCGACCGGGTGGCGTACCACCCCCAGTTCCCTACAAAGATCTGCCCGCGCTTAGACTTGTTCACTGTCTCTTGATACACTTATCCAAGGACCAAGAATACAAGGATGCATTGAAAATCAACAACTTTACCCATTTAAAGTGACTTACCTTTTATTACAGGCTTATCCAAGTATTTTTAGGCTCTTATGGAAATATATAAGAACTTTTAGATTAGTCTCTCGCTAATGTACTTGCATCTTCAATAAGGATTAAATAAAATAACTAGAATGTCCTCAAAGCTGCTCATATGCCTTAAATATGGAAGAGTAAATAGTTCTATTATGAGAAAAGAGTCACCATACCAAGTAACTTGTCTCCCTGTCCTTGGCCACGACAATCAGGAGAAACAGCAATGGCAGCAACCTCCCCACATTTTTCTTCAAAGTAAGGAAAGAGAGCCGCACAAGCTATAATGTGTCCCTCTCTCTCCACAACAACAAATGAATGCAGCGCTTCCGCTAGCTAGAACAAGTTAAGCAATGAAAAATTATGGTAAAGAAAAGCATAAGCCAACAAAGATAAAACAGAAGCTGACTAGATAAGTCTGAGTAATGACAAGCATCAGGTGTAACCTCTTCCTCAGTCCTTCTGATCAATGTTCCAGACTCTTCTAGAGGCTGTAACAACTGCTTTATTTCAGGAATATCCGACACCTTGGCCATCCGTGCTCCTTCATAAAGATCGCTGAGGCATAGATTCATGCACGTGTTAGGCCGTTAGCTGAAGGGATAAGGCATAGATTCATGCACGTGTTAGGCTGTTAGCTGAAGGGTAACACAAACATAAACTAGGTACATCCAAAGATTAGGATAATGATCCGGCAAAAGAATAAATGTTCATTCTAATCATTGGGTGAGCCGGTACTCATTTTGCATCATGAACTTCTGTCATAAGAAATATTCTGGAAAATTTTGGAAGGTCATGATAACATCCAGGTTCTCACGAGTAGTGCCATTCTAAATATAGTGCAGATCCAAAGTAAAAAGGAGGTCAAAGCTTATTTTGGCAAGATATATAGCTAGTTAAACATTCCATTAACTTCTGAACCTATTCATTGATGACTTCTAATATACATGTAAGTGTAAATCTGGTAATAGGAAGTTGCACAGATTCTGAAAAGTGTCCAGACTGGATTAGACAATAGCACAATAATTATATATTCCTTCCAAGCTTCCAGCCCATGGTATTTAAGCACTTTAAGTATAGGATGCTTAATTAGACCCAATATATATAGCTGGTTAAACATCTCATTACCTTCTGAATCTATTCGTGGATGATTTCCAACATCCATACTTTATATTGGGTTATCGGATATTACATGAGATTTCCCTGATAGAGAAATTAGACTGAATAATACAATTGTTTTTATATATTCCTGATATATGCTTCCAAACCCTCGTATTATGAGCATGAGAGTAAAGGAAGCTTAGTCTGACCCAAGTGATCTGACATATCCAGGTGTCTATCTGATCAGCTTATTCAGGAAATGATCCAAAGTTATCAATTGAAAATTAACACATCTTGAAACTGTAATCATCACTAAATATTTCTGCAGAATGTGGCATACCGCATACCTAGCAACCATAGTCCCAACTCCATCTCTTTGGAACAATTCCTTCAGTAAAACTCCACCAATAGTACCATCCAACAGGTGCACTCTTTGAACACCTCCCTGATGGAAATAAAAATAGATTATTTGAATAAGTTTCGAGAAGAAACAGATATCACGCTATGAAGCTAAGAATCAACATTCTTGAGACATAAAAATTTCCTCAATTAAAGCAAGAGAGATGGCAGACCACGTGAAGGTGGATATATAATATGAACTGCACAATGTCAAACAGTAGTAGGGAAAAATTAAAGAGTCTATTCATGAAATGCACATATCTATATTGCTAAAGCATATCATAAGAAATTTAATACCAATGAGATGCAAGTTTACAAGAGATGTGTAATCTGCTGAGGTATCTTTTAGATTCATCAGTAAAAGGGTTTAATTAGGACGAGCAAGCATGGGTAAATAACTCAACAACTACTACACTACTGAAAACACAGTGATTTCGGGAACTTACTCGGCAAACAAAAGCAGCAGCGGCTAATTCTGAAAGATAACCATTTGATCTACTTAGTTTCTCTTGTCCCCCAATTGCAAAACCTTGTTCACTAGACCAAAGCCCATTTCCATTGTCAAAACCAATGCCATTCTGAAATGTGGGATTGTATCTTCGGCTATAACCATTGCCATTTTGGGAAAGGAGTGATCCATTGGAATCAGTGTAACGAAAATGATTGAAGTCCTCCTGACTAACAGCTTTTACATAATTAGCAGCAGTCTCACTTTGCTCAGCTCGTTTGCGGACCAACATATCAGCATCTTCAAGAGTTAAGAAACTAATAAGACGGCCAGATTCATCAAGAATTGGGCCGTCTATGATACAAACTAGTTTTTCTGCTCCTAGAGCCAAGGCACAAGCCGTCGCAACTTCGTACGTGCTTCAATGTTGGAATATAGCATATCATCAGTCTTAACAACTCAGAACAAAATAAAAAAGGAAAGAAAAACTGCAATTGCATGAATAAGTAATTAACGTAAATTTTAGACTTAAAAATATTTAGCCTGATCAATTAGAAATTGCTTTCTACAAATTCATGTCAACCTAAGCAATCTCCCAATGGCATAAAGAATCAAGATAAAAGTGAATGTAGCATGAGTTGAAGTAACATCTGACCACAGTCCAGATGAGTTCATCCGGCTTCATGCAAGCATTCTGTAGTATGTTTCTTTTCTCTTATCAAGTGTTTCTGTAGTATGTTAAAGTCATCAACTGAGTTAACCATAAAAAATGAACACCATCAATGCCACCATTTCAATAGATGAAAGTTTATTTGTCTTATACATATTCATGAATAGGAAAAACTACTAGCTTGTACGGGAGGATAACATGAACTTTACTTGTGAACTTGCTGGATTTCTTTAATATCTAAATGAACATCGATCAGAGGCTGTTAATATCAACTTTAAGCATTGCAACTTCACGTGAACGAGTTCCAAAAAATCCCCTGGGTACTTGGTAAAATGTTAAAGAGTAAGAAAGTGATTTTACATAAGTCAAAGTACCAGTGTACCACAAACCTAAATTGCTGGAACACGGGTGCGGATGTCTGACATGGGTGCGGATCTAGAGATCGGATCCTTCGAGATGTAAATTCTAAGACTCGGGGATACGGATCCTAGTATGGATGCAGGTGGGGGGATCCGGCTAAAATACTTCAAAAAATAAAAATATAATAATATTTCTAAATTATGAGTAATTTTTTGAAATACTTACATATAGCTTGTAATGTGTGGATTTCTTTTCTATTCTCAAGTTGTAGATAAGTAAAGGATTGATTTCCTAGATAAGTTATGCCATTTTTTCAAATTTACCCTAGTTTTGGTTTTGATTTCGAGAATCAAATTGTATCTCGTCTCGAATTTTTTCGTCCGTCGTGGTCAAGTTACCCAAAATTGTTTGACCAGATCGGGTGCAGATCCCATACCCACATCCATACTAGCATTGTGTTGACACGGGTGCGGCACCTAAACTGCCGTGTCGGTGCACCTTAGCCACAAACATGTCAAATACGAGTTTGATTGAAAGAGATGCTGGAAGCATATCGCTAAGCTTTAGCATCTAGCTGCCTGAATTGCATTTATCATTCGCCGGCAACAAATTAAGTAAAACATGATGCAGTACCAGTTTATGCAAGACAATGACAAAGATACCTATCAAAAGTCATATAGCATACTTGCAGTTTAATACTTCTCCAGAGCTGGAATAAGCAAGATTGCTTAATAGCACAATGCAATCCTGATCAAGCCTCTCACGAATTCGAGAAACATCTATCTTCTTTACTTCACCAGTTGAAGCATAATCGATTCCTTCGACAACTCCTCTTCTCTGCCAGCAAATTGAAATAAAAATACCCATTACAGTGGATGACATACCACGAAACTTGAACCCAAAAAATGATTGATATATCTAGTAAAGCGACTAGGTGGTACTTAATGTAGATTTCGGAAAGAATGCAAAATGTACAGAAGCACAGACAGTGAGTGTCACATTTGCACCTTCGCTGCTAGAAAATTACCACTGACAACACCGACACTATCATGCCAGCGACTATTTTCTCCGTGCCGGCGGACGCCAGTCAATGAAGGGCCAGGAGACAACTTTGCCTCTATCATAAGACGAATTCTTCCAGATGAATCCATAGCTGCATTGAGTGAATCAGGATCTGTAATCCTGTAGCGGCCTACGTACTTGGGCTCACTTCCTGTTCAAAAAGGTAACAAAATCTCTTGCTTATTAGAATACTCTTGTAAGAAGATAGAGAACATCGGTAGCTAGAACAAAAGCAAAGGGGGAAAAAGATATAGTAGTCACTAATAGAAGTAGAAGCCTCTAATATTAAAGCACTAGATTTCCTTTACAACTTTTGGCAATTCTGAAATACAAATTATGCATAGAGAATCGTCTTAAAGAGAAACAGAAGTGCATACATACTGGCCCCACGTTTCCTAATAAACACTACTTATGTTAGAATCTTCAAAAAAGAAAATAAACCCGAGACCATTAGAGAATGAAAACTGAAATTCCTAACAAAATAGAACCTTCAGTTTAAAAATCATAAGTTCTGATATCTAAGGAATCTAAATGATGCTAAAGCTGTTAGCAGCAAGAGGAGTAGCATGTTTGTTTCATACAGTAATTTCTTTTTTAATGCTTCATACAGTAATAACATATATATGCTGTCAGCATCAGAAATAGAGAAAAAACATAGCCAGGGACCATAAACATGAAATATCAAAATGAATAAGAAGAAAAGAAAAGAATATATCAGAATTAGACTCACCCCTTTCAGCGAGAAGCCGGTCAATCTGAACATGAGTTCCTGGTACAAGAACAAACTTGATTCCCAGACCATGAAGGAGGGATATGTCCTGTCATAGTTTGGCAAAAATATTATGAAAACAAGAAAAATAAAGGAATACAATAAAAGTTAAGTGAAAACCAGAAATTAAAATGGGGGAACATGCCATGAGAAGGTGATCCAAATGAGGGCTATCAACAATTTCAGCTGAGATTAAAATAACAAAGGTGCTTCCTCGATGAGCAAGAAAATAAGGCCAAGCTTCTCTGAAAAACCCAACAAATAGATCGTCTTTAATGGCACTGCTCACTTCAAAACCCATATCGTCTGTTTCCCCCAAAACCTTGCACCGTACTGACCTACCCCATAATCTTTTCCCATGAGAAAGTAAAATCTTTAGCGAATTTGCACCATTTAATCCCCCTTGGAAACCATTTGGAACTTGAGGATTCCGAATAGTGGTGCCACACAAAATCTTTAGCTGGCATTGTTTTATGGGAACTGGAGGCAAAGCAGCCATGGTTTCTCAAGCAAATGCAAGCCAAAGTCCGATAAAACTGAAGTGGGCTTTGGCGGCGGAGGGCTATGGCGGCGGACTGCTGAACGGGGTTGTTAGAGTGGCGTGAGATGTTGGTGGATTGAAGAATTTGTAGGAAAAGTGATTTTGAAGGGAAGCGTGGGAACGGACTTGAACCGGTACGACTACTGGTTAACTGACGACTCGCTACATCCGGTTCGTCCGGTCCTCAGCAATTTATTGGTGTAAGAAGTTTGACTTGCACATGTTTTAGAATTTAATCATTTATGTAACAAGTTGGCCTATTTTTTTAGTAGATCTTGTAAAGGATAATCTTACACCAACTAAAATCTTGGTTAAGGTTATCTATTTGGCCTGTAGCTTACGGACTTCTATTGCACGTTAGGATCAGTGAACAGAGAGAGTTTTTATAGCATACGTTCTCTGAGTAAAAAAAAAAAGAAAGAAATAAGAAAAGTATAAAGTTAGAACAAATAATAACAGTACTATATGGTTTTGTGTAATTGTTGAAAAAAAAAACCATGTGTTAGTTCTTTTGACCTTGCTTTGCTTCCACGTGTTAACAAGGAGATGACTCTCCGTGCACACTATAAAGTGGTGATAGGCACCAAAAATAAAAGTTAAAGGAGTATAATATAAATACACTATAGTTTAAATGTGTTAGTTGCAAATCACACCAAATTTAGAGGAATTTTATGTCTTAAATTAGGATTAATTCGAAAGTTAATCACTCTATTTGATGCAATGATCAATCAAGCGAAACAGGAGATTAACAACCTCAACATAAATGTATTTAATTTAAGTTGCATAAAAAGAAAAGAGTAAAGCAGCATTATTTTTTGGCACTGAGAGACAAAAGACAAGCAAACACAAAACAGAGAGACAAAAAAGCAGAGGAAGGACCTCGAGAATGGAGGACAAGAAGGAGCTATCAATGATAAAGGAGGAGGACGAATGTGCTTCCTCCACGTGCAACTTCACAAATTCCTCACCCCCATCCTCTTTGCTGGCTGCAGCTGCTACAAATGGCGTGTAGTAATTCGTATTCCTCATCAATCTCAAACAAAATCCATGATTTTCATTTCTTCCCAAGAATAACCAGCTTCCTCCAACTATCAAATGATCTGTCCTTCTGCGCATCCCCAATCCCCATTCGTAAAAGTACACTCTGGGTTTCTGTACAGCCACAGCCATACGAATTTTCAGGAGTTTTTATGAACCAAATACTAGAAAGGGAATTGGTTTTTTTTTTCCTTCTATTATGTAAATGTTCTCTCGCTTTCAGCAGAGAGCTGAATGTGCAACAAATACGCGGGAAATGGCGGTGTTGAGGACAAGAAAATAGAAGGCGACTTGGCAAAATTATCAAGAGTACGTGTTCTTGTTTTGGGAAGTGCATGCAAGTGGCCGGGTCCATAATATTATAGATAGACCTTCACTACTCCTACTACACTCTCTTGATCAAATGGATTCTTTCTGTATAGATACACCTTCACTGCTTACTCTCACACTCCTGATCGAATTAAACCATCTTTCTGGAAATATACAAAGTGGACAAGTTACGTAAATAGCTACGATTGTACTAGTGATGTAAAGACCCTATCTTCATCTCATATTTAATCATGCGAGTCCATAGTGGACTGCATTCAATTCAATTCAAATCAAATCAAAGCATCACAAGTCTACAGCAGAACTAGAAACCAAATTACGTACAAGAAATTGACACGAAGAAAATAGGTAAACGGACAGTAACTAATAGGTATTGTTAGACTATATATAGTAGAGTACATATATTTATGTATATTAGAATATATGTTAAGATTTTCTATTATTGTATATTAGATAATCATGGAAAATATATATTTAGCTCTCCATGATTTTAGGTAACTAGCTCCTAGTTTAGTGGCTTAAATTAAGACAACAATCTTGTATATATGATTGATGATTCTATGAGAAACAAACGGAAAAATATTTCTTACATGGTATCAAAGCCAGGCCCATCCCAATTATTGTTATCGATGTTGGGCCCCCTTTATGTTGTCCACGCTCCAGAGTGCAGGCCTGGACGTGAGGGGTGTATTGAGTTGCCTCACATCGGTGGGATTTGAGGTCTTTAGTCTCCTTATATGGTCTTGGGCAATCCTCATCTCATAAGCTAGCTTTTGGGGTTGAGTTAGGTCCAAGGTCCATTTATCATGGTATCAACGTTTTGCTCCTACTAGTGGACCCTATAGACCTCCTCACTTACGGTCTCCTACACCTACCTCGACTCCTCCAATTCCTTCGTCACCACCTCACCGTATGACTACCCGTAGTCAACACAGTATCTTTAAGCCAAATCCCAAATATCGTAACCATGCATTAAGTGCTACAACTCACACTATCTCCCCTCTCCCAAGAAACCCGAAGTGTGCACTAGATGATGCAAATTGGAAAGATCCTATGCAAGATGAATATAATGCTCTTATTGAAAATAAGACTTGGGATTTAGTCCCGCGTCCTTCTAATGTGAATATTATTCGCTCTTTGTGGATTTTTCGGCATAAAAAGAAATTTGACGGTACTTTTGAGAGGCATAAAGCCCGTCTTGTAGGTGATGGGAAATCTCAGCGGGATGGTACTGATTGTGATGAAACTTTCAGTCCGGTTGTCAAACCGGCGACTATCAGGGTGGTTCTTAGTATTGCATTGTCTAAAAATTGGCCAATTCATCAGTTAGATGTCAAGAATGCTTTCTTGCATGGCAATTTGAATGAGACTGTCTACATGTACCAACCTTTCGGGTTTAAAGACCCTACACGTCCTGATCATGTTTGTCTGCTCCGAAAATCTCTTTATGGTTTGAAGCAGGCACCTCGGGCTTGGTATCAACGTTTTGCTGATTTTGTCTCATCCATTGGTTTTGTTCACAGCAAATCTTACAATTCTCTTTCATGGTTCTGACATTGCTTACATTTTGTTGTATGTGGATGATATTATTCTCACTGCCTCTTCAGATACTCTTCGGCGATCAATTATGTCAAATCTTACCTCGGAATTTGCTATGAAGGATCTTGGATTTTTGAGCTATTTTTTAGGTGTTGCAGTTTCCAAGGACAACAATGGTCTTTTTCTATCACAGAGAAAATATGCCGAAGAAATTCTAGAACGGGCAGGCATGTCAAATTGCAAACCGTGTACCACTCCTGTTGATACAAAAGGCAAACTCGGGTCAAGTTCCAGGATTGCTTATGATGACCCTTCTAAATATCGCCAACTGGCCGGTGCTCTTCAGTATTTGACTTTCACTCGACCTGACATTCTTATGCCGTCCAACAAGTCTGTTTATTCATGCATGATCCGAAAGTCAAGCACATGGACGCTTTGAAGCGTATTCTCCGGTATGTACAAGGTACGATTGATTTTGGTATTCATTTGTATAAATCTTCTATCAATTCTCTCTTGTCATACACGGATGCCGACTGGGGGAGTTGTCCGGATACCCGTCGCTCCACTTCTGGATACTGTGTCTTTTTTGGGGACAATTTGGTTTCTTGGTCATCCAAACGCCAACCCACCTTATCTAATCCAGTGCTGAAGCTGAATACAAGGGTGTTGTAAATGTTGTCTCTGAATCATGTTGGATTCGAAATTTATTACTTGAGTTGCTATGTCCTGTTTCAAAGGCGACTTTAGTTTATTGTGATAATGTGAGTGTTCAGGTAATCCTGTCCAACATCAGCACACTAAGCACATTGAGATGGACATGCATTTTGTTCGTGAAAAGATTCAACGTAGAGAGGTCCGGGTACTTCATGTTCCGTCTCGTTATCAAATCGCTGACATTTTCACAAAGGGTCTTCCGCGCGTTCTCTTTGAAGATTTTAGGGACAGCCTAAGCGTTCGTAGACCTCCCGTTTCGACTGCGGGGGTGCGTTAGACTATATATAGTAGAGTATATATATTTATGTATATTAGAATATATGTTAATATTTTCTGTTATTGTATATTAGATAATCATGGAAAATATATATTTAGCACTCCGTGATTTTAGGTAACTAGCTCCTAGTTTAGTGGCTTAAATTAAGATAACAATCTTGTATATATGATTGATGATTCTATGAAAAACGGACGGAAAAACATTTCTTTCAGGTATCTGTCGCTAAAAACTAATTTTCTTTATCTATCGACAATTGGTCAAACAATCTTAGCCAATTTTTACACAAAAATACTATTGTTTCTGAGGAAATAAATGACATATTTTTCACGTTTAGCGAGGTCGGGAAATAGTAGCGACTCCACACTAGTAAGTGAAAGAAAAGGCGTACTTGATGGGATTAGCTTTCTATTAATTTTTATGCAGATTGTAAAGGTTAGTTAATGATTTATGTCTCACAAATACACGTTCAAAAGAATAGTTACGAAAATTTAGAGAATGAAATTATTCTTTAAAAAATATAAGAGAATGAAATCTGTATATAAAGCAAAAGAAAAATTATAATGCACAAAATAAAGGTTAGAATCAATAGATTTATATTCCCTAACCTACAGTTTCACCCCCCAAAACCTGCAACAGCCCCAACCCCGCATCAAGTGTTCAAAAAATTGTTTCAACCCGCTGTGCATAAAGACCCGCCCTGCCACGCACCCGCCTCATTGCTATCTCTAGCCAGTTGAAAAATTAATATTTGCGGTTGCATTTGTTGGATGTGTTGAGTCTTAGACCTAATATTTCACTCTAATATAGCATTATCGGTAGTTCTAAGAAGGCAAAAAGAAATTAAAAAACAAACAGCACTAAATGAAGTAACCCAAACTTCTCGAATTCATACATATAAGGCTGCTTCAAAAGCACACAAAAATATACAGAGTTCCAGACCACAGACATCATAGGAAGGCTTATGCTGCCCACTACTTTGGCAGGGAAAATTATATGATATCGGATATGCTTTTACCCCTATCAAACAGCATGTTAAAGGCCAAAAAGGAATAATATATAGTCCTAGCGTATCAGACACTACACCTTTTACGTTGGAGCAAGGAAATAATGGCAAAATCGAAGAGCAGATTAAGCGACCTGCTTTGCTTCTCGAGTACCATTTGAAATTTGCTCCTGAGCTCTGCGGGTCATCTTTTCAATTTTATTCTGCATTAGCCATTACATACAATATATTAGCTTTATTAACAAAATGCTACATCTATTTGCCAGTACAACATAATATTCAGAAAAAATCACCTGTAACACAGTTGCAGTTTCTAATGCTACAGTAGGGCTAACAGATTAAGTTATTTTATTTTAAGGTTATTTTATTTGTTCATGCAGAATAAATTTCATGCAACAAGTATAATATTGTGTCCGATTAACATCATGTCGCCTGGCTTAGGAAATTTCTTGTCCCCCCTGAATTTCATGTACGTGTCGGTGATCTGGGCCATTTAGATAGCTGGTAGATTTTCGTAGTATTAATTTCAGGCAACAAAAATCCATCATTTGGGTCAATATAAATATATTCCAAAACAGACAGGTAAGCCAATGTCTTTTTCAAGTCAACTTTTGTGATGTTCTGATTAAGGGCATTTTCGATGATATTAGTCTCCCTGTCTCAATAAGGAGGAGATGACGGGGAAGAAAATCAGGTTAATGAAGGGAACAAAGAGATTCATCATTTACTGTTTGTTTTTGATAAATTAATAAATTTTATTAATACTTGAGCAAGAAACATGATCGTACACAAGCATATCAAAAAATAAAAAATCTACAAAAGAGATAGTTTTCTATGAACGATACCCGATCATCTATACATAAAAGAGCCTTATGGGTGCACCAAAAAGAAAAGAAGAATAAATACTATTGATTAATTTAGCAAATTTCATCTCTATACCTTCAAAAGCTCTCCTATTCGTTCTTTCCAAGCTACCCACACAAGAGCTAGCGGCACTAGCTTCCATGCCATGCGTCTTCTCCTACTACCATAACTCCAAACTGGTTGTTACCTCTTTCATCGTGCCTAGCATCACCCAAAATAATCCAAACCATGTAAGAATTTCCCACCATAATCTTGATGCTACCGGACCATTAATTAGGAGGTGGTCGACATCTATCAGAACCCTTGAACATAAAGTTACAAGCTAATATAAGTAACCTTCCTATTCCTCAAATTCTCAGACATCAAGATCACCCCTCTAGCTGCTAAGCAAGAAACACGGCTTTCTCATCATTTGCTGTTTTTTCAAGTGCACTATTTGTCCCACTGTCCACACTAAAACTATTGCAAAGCTGAAATTCTTTTTTGACCTTTCCAATCAGTTCTTAATGAAAAAGTAAATTCAAAAGAAAAATCACTTAAGGAGGATACCACCCATATACAAAGAATACACAAGATCCCAGGTAGTTTAGGAGGGTGAACTGTGGTCATCATTTGGAATCTGCTGCCTATTATCAATGTTAAGTTTAGGATTGCAAATGTAGTCCTTCAAATAGCTAGGAGGTTTGAGTGTTCTCTGAGGTCTGTTATGGACTAAGGTTGTAGTATGCTCAGATTGTGCAGAATTTGGTGAATCACTCAGAAGAAGTTGTTGCTGGCTCTAGGTAAGAATGCAGGGTTCAGGAGATATGCTGGATGTTCTATTTGAATTTGAAGAGCTCTGGTAGTCTTGGTGAGATGGTGACGCAGAACCTTGAATGTTATCATTAGTGTTATTACCAAATGAAGGTTCAGGTGACGTTAATTGATGATGATCCTGATGTGGATCACTACCACTAATACCGCTAGTAGGACTAGTAGTATCAATATTACTTATACTGGACCCTATATGAGGAAAAGGAAAGAATAAATGTTCACACTTAGACACTAGATCAGTGGGCTTCCCTGGTAGTACAAATGGAAAAACAGTTTCATGAAATAGTACATCTCTTGAAACATGTATCTTTGTTGTGGCAAGGCTGAGCACTTTATACCCTTTTGATCCAAAAGGGTATCTTACAAACACATGAGGTGTTGACCTTGGTTCAAACTTATCTTTGTGAGGTTTCAGATTTGTAGGAAAACATAGACACCCAAAGCTTCTAAGGCGTGAGTAGTTTGGTTTCCTCCCATACAGTATCTCAAAAGGGTATCTGCCTTTAAGAGATGAGGATGGTAATCTATTAATCAAATAGGTGGAGGTTAAAATGCTCTCTCTCACTTCAAAAATATCTCTTTCTGATCCTCTCTCACCTAACAAATCTATCACTATCAATTTTTGGGATGAGATCCCCTCCAGTGACTTTTTGTCCAGTGTTGCTTAATGATAGTGCAGATTAATTACATGTGGCAGTCCCACTATTCTATGGGTGAGATCTACTATTCTAAATATAGTAAAACAATATTGAATAAAATATAATAAAAAATTTAAATACTAGTAACGGAACCGTTTAATGCAACCGCTCTGCCAATTAGAAAGTTAACCCCTCTCACCCAAATGCAAAATGTGGGCCCCTGATAATGTGATAGTTCAAATCTGATGCAATATTAAATACGAAAACAAGAAAACAAAAGATAGAAGCAAGACACTCTATGAATTATCAAGACAACAAGTAGGAACTAGTCTACTTACCTTCTTAATGAAGTCACGGAGTACCTATACTATACGAACAACCCTCAAGACAACAATGGTCTTGCAAACTGTTCGATCAAACAAAGGAACAAGTTCAATTTTGAATCACACCAAAATTGGACAAGTTAAAGTCACATGTTGGAAGCACAAAGGCTTGGCCGAAAATTTCTTGTAAAATTGATGTAAAAGTCTAAAAATAATGAAGTGTTTAGGCTTATATAGAATGAGCCTTTACCTAAATCAAATAGGAAAAGAATAACTAGTAACCTAAATCAACTAGGAAACAAATAACTAACAAAAAGACCACAATTTGGCTAAGTTTAAGAAGTAGTCACGCAGGACTCCAAAACAAGCAAGAATTAATGTCTTCCATAACTACACAATAATCTCAACACAGTAACAAACATCACACGCCAAACGCTTGGCTCTTCTTCACCATCAAATGTGCATATGAAGCTCTTTAACTTGACTTCTCGTGAATGGTCTTGAAGGTTTAAACGTATCATGATCAGGTTGACCTGCATCATCCTCCCCTTCTTGGGAAGATTTCGTCCTCGAAATCGAACCTTCTTCATATTTCAAAGCAACACAAGGAGTCAAGTCAGTGACATTGAATGTCTTAGAGACAACATAATCATCACGCAGATCTATGACATAAGCATTATTATTGATCTTCTGCAACACTTGAAATGGTCCATTTCCCCCCGGAGCCAACTTCCCTTTCCTATGGTTCGAAAATCTTTCCTTTCGGAAGTGCACCCAAACCCAGTCACCTTTCTTTAAGTCCAGCTTTTTCCTTCCTTTATTCTTCTTGACCGCTACCTTTTCATAAGCATCCTCCAAAATTTTCCTCACCTTAGTATGCAATTCGAGCAACGCAGCTGCCCGGTTTTCTCCATCAACGCTAATAACTGCATCTCTCGGCAAAGGAACAAGATCAAGTGGTATCAAAGGATTAAAACCATAAACACATTCAAATGGAGTAATGCTAGTCATGCGATGAACAGTTCTATTATATGCAAGCTCCATAATAGGCAATCGGTCAGCCCAAGTGCCGGACTTCTCTTTGGTCAAAGCTCGAAAAAGAGCTCCCAAGGTGCGATTAACAACCTCAGTTTGACCGTCAGTCTGTGGATGATGTGATGTAGAAAACAACAATTTGGTGCCAAGAACACCCCACAAACACTTCCAAAAGTGACTCAAAAACTTAGCATCCCTATCACTAACAATAGTTCGAGGCACACCATGTAATTTTAACAAATTAGCAATGAATAAAGAAGCAACATGTTGTGCATCATCACATTTTTTACAAGGAATGAAATGAGTCATCTTAGTAAACCTATCAACAACCACATAAATGGTATCATGACCACCCCTAGATCGCGGCAGCCCCATCACAAAATCCATCGAGATATCTACCTAAGGACTAGTAGGAATAGGTAAGGGAGTATACAAACCATGATTATTAGACCTAGACTTGGCTCTTTCACACTCAAAACATGATCCACATATTCTCTCGACATCTCGCCTCATCTTAGGCCAATGAAACTGTTCCCCTAATATAGCTAAAGTTTTGTCTACCCCAAAGTGTCCCATCAAGCCCCCACAATGCACCTCACGCACCAACAACTCTCGCCACGAGGACTCGGGTACACAAACTCTCCCCTTCTTAAAAAGGTACCCATCATGCCACTGATACTTCTCAATCCGCTGCCCACTAATTATGGCATCACACACACTCTTAAGTTTAGGGTTATGCTCATACATAGACTTAATAATCTCAAAACCCATCAACCTAGATGCTAACTTGATAGCCAAAGCAAACTTCCTAGATAGTACATCAGCAACTACATTCTCCTTTCCCTTCTTGTAATGAATCACGTAAGGGAAACTCTTAATGAACTCTACCCACTTGGCATGTCGTTTATTTAGTTTCTCTTGACCCCTAATATGTTTGAGGGACTCATGATTACTCCTAATTACGAATTCTTTAGGTCCATAGGTAATGTTGCCAATGAGCTAAAGCTCTCACGAGGGCATACAACTCTTTGTCGTACGTAGAGTAATTCAAGGCAGCCCCCTTCAACTTCTCACTAAAATAGGCAATAGGCTTCCCATCTTGCATAAGAACACCTCCAATTCCCACCCCCGAGGCGTCACACTCAATTTCAAACACCTTACTAAAATAAGGTAATTGTAACAACGGGACAGACCTAAACCTATGTTTCAACTCTTGGAAGGCACCCTCTTGCGGCTCCTCCCACACAAAAGGCGTGTCTTTTCTCACCAACTCCGTGAGTGGTGCTGCTATGGTGCTAAAGTCTTTAACAAAGTGCCTGTAGAAACTAGCTAGTCCATGGAAACTTCTAACATGTGAAATAGTAGTACGAGTAGGCCAGTCTCTAATAGCTTCTACCTTAGATTCATCTACTTCAACACCATTAACACTTACAACAAATCCCAGAAATACAACTTTCTCTACACAAAAGGCACACTTCTTGTAATTAACATATAACTTTTCGGCTCTTAATACTTC
>MCJB01048334.1:4276-48404 GCA_002018475.1 Nicotiana obtusifolia | reverse complement strand
TACATCAGGTTCTATCAAGTTAGGGTGCATCAAAAGAAAGGTAATTGGTAAAAAATGTTGAAAAGAAAGAAGGCAAGATTGAATTAAGTAAATTGGGATGATGCTATATGACCTTGCGACCCTCACAGCCATTTTAGAACCGCTATTTGTTGCTAGGTGCATTGCACGTAATGTGATATTATTATCTGATAAATGCTCTAACACTAACATGGTGGTTTTGTGTTGTTGGCCTCTGTTATACTCTAACAATTATCAGGAAGGTGGTTAGTTTGTTGGCATCCTGGCAAATCATCCATACAACACCCGATCAAAGTGCCAAACAATCACGATTAGCATAGAAACAGACACTACAGTTGTAGACCCGCCGAGAGAGATTGTTGAGTCGGAATCGGAATTGCAAGAGGAGGTCCGGAGGTTGAAACATCAGATGGCAGAAATGTATCAGGCATGGATTAAGGGACACCCTCCACCCTCGTTCCCCAACAACTACACAGAAAACCCTGCTTCCATTCCACCACTTTCTCAATCCTAGATGGCCAATATCATTGATCTTTCCCCACAACACGCACCCGGTTTCACCCCTTACCGCAATTACCCCGGCATTTCAGCCCGAACTTTTCATGCTTCACCAGTCAAAACAACCTCGTACCCTGCTCCGACGTCTGCTCCTATTTTTGTACCCCCTCCACAAGCTACCCTCCACCGATCCTCTAGTGAGCCAGTATTTCCCGCCCCAAATGCCCACTACCATGCACCGGAGCCCACTTTCAAAGTCCCAGACCCTTATTCCCACACCCACCAATTTGAGCCTCCTGTCGAGACTGACAAACCACCCAAGAACGCAGAGCAGGAGGAGATGTTTAGGAAGCTACAGAGTCTCGAGCAATCATTGAGAAATATGCAAGGGATGGGAAACCAGGTGAGTGTGGCCTATAAGGATCTATGTTTGTTTCCTGATGTCCAACTACCTGCCGGGTTCAAGATGCCCAAGTTCGACTTGTATGACGGACATGGGGATCCTGTTGCCCATCTGAGGGGTTATTGCAGCAAAATGAGAAGTGCCGGAGGAAAAGATGAATAACTAGTGGCCTACTTCAGCCAAAGTTTGAGTGGGGTAGCTTTAGAATGGTACAACTGTTAGGACATTAACAGGTGGTACACTTGGGACGATATGGCCCAGGCCTTTGCTCGACATTTCCAGTATAATATAGACATTGTGCCAGACCGCCTATCTCTGACCAAGGTGGAAAAGAAACCCAGTGAAAGCTTTAGGGAATATGGGTTCTGATGGAGGGAGCAAGCTGCACGAGTCAATCCTCCAATGGAATAAGACAAGATGGTTAAGTACTTCCTCCAAGCCTTGGAGCCCACTTACTATGGACATTTGATCTCAGTCATTGGTAAATCTTTTAATGATGTGGTAAAGATGGGAGAAATGGTGGAAGAAGGGCTCAAGTCGAGTAAGATCATGAGTTATTCTGCTATAAAAGCAACCACCCAGGCAATCCAAAGTGGTACCAGAAGTTTTCTAGGCAAGAAGAAGAAGGAAGATGTCGCTATGTTTATCTCCGGATCATGGCAGGGTCAGAGAGGTTCATCTCACCAATACACCCATCCTTGACCTTAACCTCAAACTTACACCCAAGCTTCATATAATACCCCTCAACATTACTTTTCCCCGCCAAGCCCCCAAGACATAGCCAGACCACCCCAGTATTTTGTTCACCATGCACAGTCATATGCTCAACCCCCTCCTTACCCACAATGGGCGTGCCCTGTCCCGCAGAATACCTACCCAGCTCCACAAAATGCCTATCCGTCTCCACAACCTTATCAAAACCCCAATAGTGCACATTTTCGACCAAGACCAGAGTATAGGAGAGAGAGGCAGCAGCGGAAACAAACTTTTACCCGGCTTGGAGAATCCTATGCTAGTCTATTCCAAAGGCTAAGGCAGTTGGACGTTTTGAGGCCAATTGAGTCAAAAATACCAAACCCCCCTCCAAAGAACCTCGATTATTCCCTAAGATGTGCTTACTGTTCTGATGCCCTAGGCCATGACATAGAAAAGTGTTGGCACCTGAAACGGGCAATTCAAGAGCTCATTGATACGAACCAAATTGTAGTCCAAAGCCCAGACACTCCAAACATCAACCAAAATCCTCTGCCTGCCCATGAAGAGACACATATGATTGAAGTAGTTTACAAGGACGGGGAGCCCAAGAAGTCTTATAAGTCCGTCATGATGATTCGGGCCAGTGAAAACAATTTGGTTAAAGATCCAGATTCCACCAATGCAAAGCTTGTGAAAGTTGAAGGGGCGACAGAAAAGCCGAGCCCACTCAATTTGAAACCACCGGTGTTGGTCATGAAAGGGATGTCAAAAGATATTACGGCAAGTCCAGAAAGCTCAAAAGTGGTAGTGCCGGGGATTCGAAGGAAGCCTGTCCAAGTTGTGAAAGGGGCTCCTATTACCCCTATCATTATTGAACCAGTAACCCAACCGCCGGTGGTTGATACCAAGGCTGTTTCGTGGAATTACAAGCAAGTGATAGTGACATACAGAGGAAAAGAAGTGGAGGCAGAAGTAAATGAGTCTGGAGGATTTACTCGTTCAGGAAGATGTTTCACCCCGGAAGAATTAAGGAAAGCCCAGCCATTCAAAGATAATCAATTTCCAGTAAAGAAATCGGTTACCGAGGAAGAGGCTGAGGAGTTCCTAAAGAAGATGAAGGGACAAGATTATTCCATTATGGAGCAGTTAAGGAAAACACCCGCTCAGATTTCTCTTTTGTCTTTGCTGATACACTCAGATGAACATCGCAGGGTCTTGATGAAGATTTTAAATGAGGCATATGTTCCTGATAAGATCACAGTGAACCACTTGGAAAAGATAGCTGGCAAGATTTTCGAAGCAAATAGGATCACTTTCTCGGATGATGAACTTCCTATCGAGGGTACAGAACACAACCGAGCTCTTTATCTCACAGTGAAGTGCGAAGATACCGTTGTCTCGAGGGTTTTGGTTGACAATGGCTCTAGTGCAAATATTTGTCCTTTGCCTATCTGCAAAAACTGAAGATTGGCACCGAAAGGATCCGTTTGTACAGCGTGTGTGTTCGAGGCTTCGATGGGGGAGGTAAAGATTCTGTTAGAGACATAATGCTCGAATTATCAATAGGGCCAGTTGAGTTTACCATGGAATTCCAAGTGTTGGATGTAGCTGTCTCCTACAATCTGTTGTTGGGAAGGCCTTGGATACATGCTGCTAAGGCAGTCCCGTCCTCTCTGCACCAAATGGTGAAATTCGAATGGGACAGGCAAGAAATAGTTGTGCACGGCGAGGAAGATTTGTCAGCTTACAATGACACAATTGTTCCGTTCATTGAAGCTTATGATGATAAGGGACCTTGGGTCTTTCAAACTTTTGAAACAATGTCTGTTGATAAGATCACTGAAGGAAAATGCATTCCGGGTCCTAAGTTATCCTCAGCATCTGTCATGGTTGCGAATGAGATGTTGAAGAATGGTTTTGTGCAGGGCAAGGGTCTGGGATCATCTCTGCAAGGTATTATGCATCCAATATGCCCCAATGGGAATTATGGTATGTTGGGAATTATGGAAACTCGAGATTTGAAGCTCATACCTTACCGACAGTACTTGCATGATCTTTGTCAACGCTTCAAGTCAGTCGAATTTAGACATATTCCCAGGATTCATAATGAGATTGCTGATGCCTTGGCCACCCTAGCGTCAATGTTACATCATCCAGACAAGGTTTGTGTCAACCCCATACATATCCAAGTTCGTGATCAACATGCCTATTGTAATGTGGTGGAAGAGGAAATCGATGGCGAGCCTTGGTTCCATGACATCAAAGAATACATCAGGTCAGGGGTATATCCGGTATATGCTACAAGTGACCAAAATAGAACCATTCGACGTCTGGCTAGTGGATTTTTCTTGAACGGAGGAATCTTGTACAAGAAGACTCCGGATTTAGGACTCCTAAGATGCATAGATACTAAAGAAGCTTCAACTATCATGGCCGAAGTACACTCTGGAGTTTGCGGTCCATATATGAATGGGTATGTGTTGGCAAAGAAGATACTTTGAGCAGGTTATTATTTGCTCACCATGGAGCGAGATTGTATCAGTTTTGTTCAAAAGTGTCATCAATGCCAGGTACACGGTGATTTGATCCATTCTCCCCCATCTGAGTTACACACAATGTCTGCACCTTGGCCCTTTGTTGCTTGGGGCATGGATGTTATTGGGCCAATCGAGCCGGCAGCATCAAATGGGCATAGGTTTATTCTGGTGGCCATTGATTACTTTACCAAGTGGGTCGAAGCTGTAACTTTCAAGTCCGTTACCAAGAAGGCAGTGGTGGATTTTTTTCATTCAAGCATCATTTGTCGGTTCGGAATTCCCAAGGTGATCATCACAGACAATGCTGCCAATCTCAACAGTCATTTAATAAAAGAGGTATGCCAACAGTTTAAGATTATGCATCGAAATTCCATTCCTATCGCCCCAAGGCAAATGGAGCTGTCGAGGCTGCCAAGAACATAAAGAAGATACTTCGTAAGATGGTTCAGGGTTCTCGGCAGTGGTATGAAAAGTTGCCTTTTGCATTGCTGGGTTATCGCACTACTGTTCGTACTTTAGTGGGTGCAACTCCTTATCTGCTGGTATATGGAACTGAGGCAGTTATACCTGCGGAAGTTGAGATTCCATCTCTTCGGATCGTTGCAGAAGCCGAAATTGATGATAACGAGTGGGTCAAAACCCGGCTCGAACAGTTGAGTCTGATTGATGAGAAAAGATTGGCCGCAGTATGTCATGGTCAATTGTATCAGAAAGGTACGCCATTGGAAATTTGAAGTGGGCCAGATGGTATTGAAACACATTCTTCCTCATCAGGTAAAAGCTAAAGGCAAATTCGCCCCGAACTGGCACGGACCATTCGTTGTGACAAGAGTGTTGATAATGGTGCCTTGCATTAAATAGACATGGAAGGCAAATGTGTAGATATGGCTATCAATTCTGATACAGTTAAGAGGTACTATGTATGATTTCTTTGCTCTCTTCAATTGTATTTTGTATCATGTTCAAAGTTGAAATGACGAAGGCATTTTGTTCCGCTACCCAAACACTTTTATCCTTCGCTACCCTTTTGAGCCTTACTTATTTTCTTTCATATCCCTCTTTTGGAATCAGTAGCTGAAATGAGAAAGATGAAAAAAGGGATATGTAAAGAGAAAAGGTAAGATTTTGAACTACGTTCGACCTGATTCCTTTTATGGATACGTAGGCAGCCTTACGGTTCGGTCCCACCAAAATAAAAATTAAATTCCCCAGACCCCAAAGAAACTGGGGCAGAAATTTTGGATTCGAAAAGATCTGATTCCAAAAGTTGTAATTTTGACCCCTGTTTCATCTTGAATTACTTTGAGCCTTCATGCCACCTTCTCTTTCTAACCCTATCCAAAAGCCTACATTACGGTCCAAAGAAAGACCTTCTGATCAATCTTTGAGGATGCCGGGTCAAGCCAGATAGAGATATGATTTTTTTTTTGGCCAAGATTAGTATTTTATTGATATATTAGCGAAACTTTACAAAGGAGGGGGACATGAACCTTACCTCGCCAAAAAAGCACATGTACCTTGTCATCCTAAAGTGTTGACTATAGGTACCTTGATGATTGTAAGTGGTTAGACCTCTACAAAAAGGAGCTTCTATTTGTTCTAGATCAACTATACCAAAAAGTACATATGATTGTTCCCCGTTGAATCTAATTCTATCACTTTGCTGTAATATTGTAGCCAGAGGTTGCATGTTGTCAACAATTCCAGTTTGTCTCGAGAGATCAAAATGAAGATGTCTTTCTTTGGGGTTGTTGCTGTGCTGTGTGAGTATGCTGTTGAATCTCTGCTCTGTTGCTTGTGCCAGATTCTGCTGATTTTTTTCTTGTTGCTGGGTGGTTCTACTGCTTGTCATTCTGTTGCTGATGTTGAGCTTGATGCTTCTGTGACTGAATGTTGTTGGTGATTCTGTTGTGAGGGCAGTGAGGTTGCTGTGTTGTATACTTATTGCTGATTGGATTACAAGGTGAATTATGTGGAAAAGGAGTTGGCTTGCTGAGTGTATAGGTGCACTGATTTTATGTGGGTGCTGACTGTGTTCCTGATTGCCCTGGTGCTGCTGGTGTAATGTGTTGCTGTTATGAGCTGGTTCCTGGTTGCTATTGTCTCTGCTGTCAATGCTTGTGCTGTGATGTAGTGTTGGCCCTATTTTGATCATCTGGAAGGTGCCCTGTTTGTTGTGCTTGTATACTATGATGATTCTGTGGAAAATGATGTTTTTATAAGTAAAAGGTGATTGATGCAATTGCATTAGAATGAGCACTAGAAGTGCTAATACCACACAATGCAATTGCGCCAATAACCTAATCCTATAAGAACATTTTCCTGCAGTGATTATTTTGTTGTTGTTGATCTTGTCCCTGTTTCTGTTGTGTTTGTTGCATTTCTGTCTGATGCTGATGCTAATGTTGAATGTTTGATGCATTATTTCCTTGTTTTGATGCTGCTGCTGATACTGCTGAGTGATGTTGGGCAGTTGTTGAAGTGGAGTGTGTTCTGCCTTGCCTGTGAAGGTGCTGTTGTTGGTATCTATTTTATGTTTTTGCATGTTCTTTGACTTGTTGTTGCTGTTGAATTCCTTACTATTTTTGCTGACTTTGTTTTCTTTGATCTGCTCAAGTAGTCTCTGTACACTGGTTATTGATCCTGTCATCTTCTCATTGATGTTCCTGGGTGTCTCTGTTTGTCCCTGCTGATAATTGCTGCTGATAATTTTTGTGATTCTGCTCTGTTTCCACCCCTCATTTCTCTGGTCTCTTGTGTGATCCAGTAGTCTTTCCTGCAGTGTTGTAGGTGCTGTCCTGTCTTGGTTCATGTGAATAGTATTAAGGCCATTTAAAAAATGCTATTCACTTTGGTTGCTTCTGATCCACTTTGATTGCATAATGTCATTGGAATATCCTTGTATTGATGATTGAAATTGCTATGTTCTGTGTCCTGCTTTCCTGAATCTGCTAGCTGATCCCCTTTCCTTTATGTGTTCTGCTGGTTCTGTTACTCTTTTTTGCTTCTGCTGCATATTTGCTCACAGATAGAGCTCCCTATGTCTGTGTTTGTTCTGTTAACCTCTGTCTTTTGTTTCTGCAGCCTCTGGAAATTATGATTTCCTTAGGAGTCCTCGTACTGATGTTTCCATCCTTTGCTTGTTGTCTCCTGTTCCATCCTGCATTAACAAGAAAGAAGTGATCAGTAGTATATGAAGGCATTATGATCCATCTGCTATTGCAGCAGAAATTGTTTCTTGCTTGTTCTTGTTTGTGCTCTTTTTTCTCCTTCAGCCCTTCAGTTTCCTTACTTCTAATCATTTTGCTATCTTTACTCTTAAGTAAGGGCATTGTGACTTATCGTCGTTCAAGATTTTCTTTGCTACCATATCTAGTTGGTTGAAATGCAGACATTCGAAACTTCCTTCCTCCAGTGCCAGATTTGCAATATGGTCTGCCAGCTTGTTCCCCTCCCTATATGTGTGTGATGTGATCAGTGTGAGAGCTTGTTTTATTTGAAATATTTCTTCTATCTGGTCTATTATACATCATGGAGGTTTCCATTTGCCATTTATGATGTTGTTCAGTAACATAGAATCTGTCTGCAGCCAAATTCGCATGAAGGATATGCAGTATCTCAATGCTTCCTTGATGGCTGTTGCTTCTGCTTCTGTGTTTGTTCCTTCTGTGATCTCTGTGCCCAGTGCATATAATAGGTCCCCTGCTTCATTTCTTACACAGTATCCAATGGAGCTTCTTCCTGGATTTCCTTGATGTTCCATCTGTGTTAACCTTTATCCATCCAGGCTTTGGGAATTCCCACATCACTTTGCTGTATGTTGTTTTGGGAGTGTAGCTTTCTAACATATGGAGGAGGTTACTCCATTTGTGAGGAGCGTTTATACCTGGTTTTCTAGTATTGACTAGAGCTTGCAGTGTAGTGGAGATTTGGTATATGACTCTGCCAGTTGTGATTGGTTCCCCGTGTTTATAACTATTTCTTCTTTTCCAGAGCTCCCAGACTATGCAAGAGGGAAGTGCTTGCAGCACTGCTTTAATTCTGTTGATTGTTTGTGCTGTCCAGCATTTTGTTATTGCTTGTTGGAATGTCAGTCCTTCTATTGCTATTCCTGCTCTCTGTAGAAAGTATTTCCATACCTTGTTGGCAGAGTTGGAAGTGAAGAAGAGGTGTGTCATGGTTCCTCCTTTGGTTCAGTGCAGCACCAGCATTTTGAAGGTATTTGGTACCCCCATCTTTTCAAAAGATCATCTAGTGGCAGTTTGGCCCTCCATACTCTCCACATAAAAAAGGCAATTTTGAAGGGGAGTCCTTTGACCCATATCATCTTGCATGCTCTTTTTGGATTTTCCATTTTCTGAGATATTCCCAAGCTGTTGTGACTGTGAATTGGCCTTGATTTTGTAGCATCCAAAATAGGATGTCAAGAGGCTGTTCCATATTTGGTGCCCTTAGTGTTGCTGTTATATGATCAGCAATCTCCTGTGGCAGTGCTTCTGACAGTTGTTGTCTGTTCCATTCATCATTTTGTAGGACATGATTTACATTTTGAATTGATTCATCAATTGGAAAGTTTGCTGGCACTATGTGATATAGCGCTCCCAACTTAGTCCAATTGTCGTACCAGAACAATGATGATCCCATCTTGATTTTCCAGGCAATTTGATGTCCTATGATTTCTCTGCATTCTATCATTTTCTTCCAGGTTTGTGATCCTCTGGTCCAGGGGACTATTACTGCATTGTTTCTTTTACAGTATTTCTGGCACATGTATGCACTCCAGAGAATTGGTTTTGTTCTGAAGTTCCACCAAATTTTGCAGAATAGTGCCTTGGACATGTCATGTAGAGATCTAAACCCTGCTCCTCCTTCTTCACAAGGAATGCAAAGATTATTCCATGACGACCAGTGTCTGCTGTTTTCTCCAACTGTGTTACTCCAAAAGAATTGCGCAAAGAGCTTGTGGAGAATGTTGATCACCTGTTTTGGGGGATTCACTGCTGACAATAGGTGGACTGGCAGACTCTGTAGAACATGTTTGATTAGAGTAGCTCTTCCTCCAATTGAAAGCAGCTTGTCTTTCCAAGATTGGAGTCTGTCGTGCACCTTGCTTACTATGTCTTGATAGTACGCAATCCTTTTTCTGGAGTAAAACATTGGACAACCCAAGTAGGTGAATGGGAAGTCCTGTTTTGCAATACCTGTAATTCTTTCCACTCTTGATATTGTTGCAGTGTTGGCTGTGTGATGTAAGAAGATAGCAGATTTGCTTTTGTTAATCAACTATCCTGAGGCTGTCTCATATGCATTTAGCACCTCCATTATCAGCATCAGAGAGGTAGTATCTGAGGATGTGAAGATGATCATGTCATCTGCATATGCCAGGTGATTGATTCTTGGAGTATTTCTGGGCATTCCAAAGCCTCTGAAATAAGGATTATGATGAAGGGCATTCAAACCTTTTGAGAGGGCTTCTGCTGCAATGATGAAGAGTGTTGGAGATAGAGGGTCCCCTTGTTTGATTCCCCTTGTCGACTTGAAGAAACCATGTGATTGGCCATTGATAAGGATTGAATACCAGTTGTTGCCCATGATATCAAAAATCATTCCAATGAAGATTTCATTAAAACCCATTTTCCTCAAGACTTTGGTCATGAATAACCAGGATAGTCGATCAAAGGCTTTGGTCATATCCAGCTTGATTATTACATTTGGCCCTGCTTTTGTTCTTTGTCCTATATCAGTGATGATTTCCTATGCTAGTAGGACATTTTCAACTATAGTTCTGCCTTTGACAAAGCCTGCTTGTTCCTGTGAGATGATAGTTGGCAGTATGACCAGTATTCTTTCATGTAGTATCCTGGAGAATATCTTGTTGACAAAGTTGCTGAGGCTTATGGGTCGCAAGTCAGAGAAAGTTTCTGTCACCTTCTTTTTTGGTATTAGTACCAAGTTTGTGTGAGTTATACATTTTGGTAGTTTTCTTCCAGCGAAGAATGCAGCAACCATGCTTTGAATGTCGTCACCAATGATCTCCCAACATGTTTGATAGAAGAGACCTGTAAAGCCATCTGGTCCTCCTGCACTATCTCCTTTCAAACTGAACACTGCTTTCTTGATTTCTTCTCTTGTTGGGACTTTAATCAATTCTTCATTTTGTTGTTGGTCCACAGCTTGCTGAATGTGTTCTAATATTTTGAAGTTAGTGGGGGGGGGGGAGTTTTCTGTAAACTGATCCTTGAAAAATAAGATGGCTTCTTCTATTATTCCTTCTTCCTCCTCAATCCAAGTGCTTGTTCTGTTTTGTATTATGTTGATCTGCAGCTTTTTTCTTCTGCCATTGACCAAAGCATGAAAAAATTTGGTGTTTCTGTCTCCATCCTTGAACCATGCCATTCTTGCCTTTGTTTTCCAGAATTGTTCTTCAATGGCTAGGTACTTGATCATTTGTGCTTGCACCTTTTGCAGTCTTGCCCTGTTCTAAGTATTTGGCCTTTCTTCAAATTGTCTTTCATGAACTAGGACAACTTCTTCCATGTTGGTTATGTTTTGAAAAATGTCGCCATATGTTGCTTTGCTCCAGTCTGTTAAAGCTCTTTTTAGCCTTTTGATCTTGTGATTAAAAATTATGAAAGGATCCCCTTGAAAATCTGCTTGCCAGTTTTCTCTTACTAATGCTTGGAAAGTTTCATGCTTAATCCAGAAGTTAAGGAATCTAAAAGGTTTCCTGATTATTTTTTATTCTTTCTTCAGTTGCAGGAGGAGTGGACTGTGATCCGAGCCAATCTTGGACAAATGTGTGAGCTCAATTATAGGAAAAGCATGCTGGAAGTTCTGATTGACCAAGCATCTGTCTAATCTTTTGAAGATGCAGCCCTCGTCTGCTCTCCCATTCCATCAAGTGAAAATGCTGCCTTTGAATCCTAGGTCTGTTAGACAGCAGATGTTGATGCAGTGGTTGAAGTCATCCACTTCATTGAAAGGAACAGGAAGTCCACCAAATTTTTCTTCTTGATCTTTGATGACATTGAAGTCTCCCCCCACTAGCCATGCTATGCTTGTGTGTTGAGCTAAATCATACATTGTGTCCCATAGCTCAGTTCTCTCTGTTGCTGTGTATTTGGCATAAACCAGTGTGAGAATGAATTCCAGCTTTGTGTCTGTATGCAGGAGCTTTAGAGTGAGCTGTTGTGCTGTATCTAACAGAATATTGATTACATAGGCAGCATCAATGAAGACCCAAATTTTATTGGAGGCATTAGCTACAGCCTGTGCAAGACCTATTCTTCTTCTGTACTGTTCAATCTTCCTTAATTGTTGTTTTGGCTCCATGATGCCAATGAATTCAAAATGGTGTTTGTTGTGTAGAGTGATCAGTTTTTCAAAAGCTTGCATTGTGTTGACTGATCTGATGTTCCAAATTATAGCATTCATTGAGCTTTGCTGGGAAGATTTAGTGCTCTTCTTGGTTGAGCTTTTGAAGAGCTGATATTGCCTTTATTTTGCTTTTTCTGAGGGTGCATTGTTGATTTCATTAGGTTGATTTGAGTTGGTGAGATGTCACCCTGCTTGGCTATATTACTTATGTTCTGAGTTAGATCTTCTTCATCCATGTCTTTGTCAGAGTGGTGCTTGTCTCCTGCATTTCTGTTTGCTGCTGTTATTGATGAAATCTTTGGTTTGATGATTGCTTGCAGCTGTTCTCTTATTATGCCTTTCCTGGTGATTGGATCATAGTCGACAAAACCTTTCTTTGTTGTTATGTCTGCTCCTTGATATATTTTGAGAGCTGTTTGATCTTTGTTTGTCTTTCTTAATAAAGACACTATCTTGTTATTTTGAGATTCTTCTTCACATGTTCCAGTTGTTCCCTCATCTTCACTTTGTAACCCTTCAAGTATCTTTCCATCCTCTGAATCTTCTTCTGATTGATCTGCCCATAATCTTCCAAGGATTTGTTTTAGCTAATTGTTTGCATCAACTTCTGTTGATTTTTGTCTTTCAAATGTGGTCCTGCTGGAGGGGTGTTTGATGTTGCTATTTTTGATTGTGCTGTGCTGATGTGTGCTGTTCATATTTCCAACATTGTTGTAGAAGCTCTTTTGTACCCATTGTGAAGTGGATTCCCTTGACCTTTCCTTTGTGCTGTTTGAAGTTACTAATGCTTCATCAGTTGTTTCATTTTCTGTTGATGCTTGTGTTGTGTTCTCTTCCTGACGATTGCTTTCTTTTGATTTCCTTGTGCTGTTCTCTGCTGAATCTATTGGGGTTTGAGGTGTTAATGCTTTCAAGGTTGTTAGCTTGTCTGCCTATGCAGGTGATCCCTCTATTGTAATGTGCTGATTCCTTTGCTATTGATGGTCTCAAGACACGCTTGTTTTTCTCTCAGAGCTGAACTTGCTGAAACTTGTTCTGAACTTGTTATCAAAGTTGTTTGACTTGCTTGGCTTGCTGCTTGTTCATGCGATTCATCTGTCAAGTTTATCTTATTTACTTCTCTTCTACTATCTTTTGATTTCAGAATCTCTGCATTAGGCAAGGCTGGGGTTGCTGATGAGATGTCTTTTGCTTGATTTCCTTCCATATGGTTCTCCTCTTTTCTGGCATTGTCAAGATTGTCAAGATTAAGTGCATCAAGACACACTTGTTTTTCTCTCAAGGCTGAACTTGCTGAGACTTGTTCTGAACTTGCTATCAAAGTTGTTTGCCTTGCTGCTTGTTCATGCGATTCATCTGGCAAGTTTATCATATTTACTTCTCTTCTGCTATCTTTTGATTTCAGTGACTCTGCATTAGGCAAGGCTGGGATTGCTGATGAGATGTCTTTTGCTTGATTTCCTTCCATATGGTTCTCCTCATTTCTGACATTTTCAAGATTGTCAAGATTAAGTGTGTCAAATTTGTTTGCTACTCGAACCTGCTGAATATCTCCAGTATCTGATGGTTTTTGCATCCCAGGTTTGAATTTTATTTTGCTTTGCGTTCGATTGTCTTTGACTTCTTGCCATTGAGGGCCTGCATTGCCTATGACTTTGCCACTTGATAATATCATTATTGGAGCTGTTTCCTGCCTTTGCTGTTTTCCCACTTCTACAGCTTTGACCTTTTGCTTTCCTTTGCTCTGTTGCTTTTTGTTGTACAGTCGCTGCTGCGTCAAGAGTTTCCGGATGTAGCTCCCAACATTTTATCATATCGTGTCCTTGTAACTTGCATTCCTTACAGTATTTGGGAAGGTAATCGTATTGTATTTTGACCCATTCTGTTCTGACCTCCCCTGTTGCTTCATTCTCTATATCCAGTCTAACTTTTTTGGGCAATTCTGCTAAGAGGTCTACCAGTACCTTGACTCTTGCACAACTAGGCCTCATCTTGTTTATTGTTGCTAAATCAAGATGTACTGACTTACCTACAGCTGAAGCTAGTGAGAAAAGGCATTCCTTTACAACGTATGTGGGCAGCAAGTGTGGGAAAGAAATCCACGCCATTGCCATTGGGGTTTCCTCGCCCAGCTTGAATTTTGTATCATAGATTTGCTGTCTCATCTGATATTCATACCCATCTTTATCTTTCAAGTAGTAGGTGCTTTTGGAGGTGATTTTAATGAAGTCCTCCCATAGTGTTAATCTGATGAGTACTAGCTTATCTCTAAAAAAATTGATGTTGCAATCTCCTTTGATTCCGCACTGTATAGGGATGATTCTCCTCAATTCCTTTATATCTGGCCAACCATAAGAGAATTTTCCCAAGACCGCATACTGCAAACCCTCGATGACGTTCATGCGAGTAACCTCTGTCTCTGTGAATTTTACAATCGGTTGTCCATGCAAGTAAATTGCTCGCCTGAAAGAGATTGACTCAATTTTCTGGCTAGGGTTTGTAGTGGCTGCGCTGTTTAAGGTGTTTGGTTTAAAGATTTTAGCAAAATCTAGAGGTTGGGATGGGGACTTCGTAGAAATTAGGGCTAGGGAAGTGTTTGGTGAGGGCTGGCTAGCCGGAATTTCGCCGGCTGGCGTCGCCATTAACGTCGGTGTAGGAGCTTCGAAGGAGACGAAGGGTTTATCTCTCTATCACCAGACTCTCTCTCTCTTAACGTCGGTCCGCAAAACAAGGTAATATATAGAGATATGACTTACATCAGGGGCAACACCATAAGGCGATGGTGAGATGAGAGAAATTTAAAATGAGAGAGTCTTATTGGTGAAAACCCTCACGGGCACCATAAAGCGATGGTGAGATGAGAGAAATTTAAAATGAGAGAGTCTTATTGGTGAAAACCCTCACGGGCACCATAAGGCGATGGTGAGTTGAAAGATAAACCAACAAGAGGAGCTTGTTAGTAAAAACTCTCTGGACATCACAAGTCGAGTAGGCCCGCGACGTTGCAGAGAAAATGGGATCAGTAAAACCTGGTTTCTGGGGTATGGAGTCATACCATGAGCCGAATATGATTGGTTGGACGGATTAGGCTGATCAATCCGAAATGCATGTTATGATCATTAGAGCTGGTTGCTTCCCTCAGATAAGTTTTTCTTTTCTAAATTTCCCTCATATAATCATCTGTGTTCAAAATTTCCTTTTGTTCCTTTTGTCCAAAATCATTACACTTTACTTTTTGAGTCCATTTTCATGAGTTTCCTTCGAATTAGCCCATAACAAACAAGCAGGGAAGGATTTCAAAGCCTGCTACCAGCTTTTGAATTGCACAAAGCGGAGCTCGGCCAAGCACATCACAAGGACATAATTTAGAATGAGCTGTGTGCAGATAATTAAAGTTCAGTCGATAAGGCGATTCTTGAATTTTGAGAAAATACAAGGACGTAGCAGCGTCCAGAATGAAAATGCAATGCAACATGTAAGGATAAGAAATTCGGGTCATTCAGAGATTGTGCGATCCGGTCCCAATCAAAGGTCAAACAACTCTTTGCTCGTTCAAAGCAGCTGATCAGGATGAAGCATGGCCGTCGGCAAAAGCAGTTCCCCAGCAATGACACCACAAACTAACCACCACATTTTTTAAACTAACAAGATTTTATTTATCTGAAACAGGGGGCATGAAAATTTGTCAGTCCACAAGGCCCTCTTATGAAGAAGACATGGCTCGGGAGGCAAAAGTTTCTGTTCAGAATCCTCCGAGAAGAGAGCGTGGCTCAGGTAAGAGCATTTTCGACTCTTCAGGACCCTCCTAGATAATGGGATTTATTTTTAAATTTCTCAGGACCCTCCTGGAAAATGGAATTTAGTTTTAAATTTCTCAGGACCCTCCTGGAAAATGGGACTTAGTTTCTAAATTTCTCAGGACCCTCCTGGAAAATGGGACTTAGTTTCTAAATTTCTCAGGACCCTCCTGGATAATGGAAATTAATTTTAAAATTCTCCAGGACCCTCCTGAATAATGGGATTTAGTTTTAAATTTCTCAGGACACTCCTGGATAATGAGATTTAATTTTAAGTTCTCAGGACCCTCCTGGATAATGGGATTTAATTTTAAGTTCTCAGGAGCCTCCTGAATAATGGGATTTAGTCTTAAAATTTTTTCAGGACCCTCCTGAATAATGGGATTTATTTTAAAAGTTCTCAGGACCCTCCTGAATAATGGGAATTAGTTTTAAAATTTCTCAGGACCCTCCTGGACAATGAGATTTAAATTTTTAAATTTCTCAGGACCCTCCTAGATAATGGGATTTAGCTTTGAAATTCTTATGAAGTCTTTAGGTAAAATGATTCTATTAACGCTCACAGATGTACCCAGGTCCCAAACCGAGGCAGGAAAATTTCTTTTGTTTTGTTTGTTTTGTTGCAATAATCAGGCGTCCACCTGAACAACGAGGGAATACATTTCAAGCTTTAGCAACCAGGCGCCCACCTAGATAACAAGGGAATACATTTCAAATTTTAGCAATCAGGCGCCCACCTGAACAACGAGGGAATACATTTCAAGCTTTAGCAATCAGGTGGCCACCTGGATAATGAGGGAATATAATTCAAGTTTAGCAATCAGACGCCAACCAGGATAACGAGGGAATACATTTCAAAGTTTTGGAAATCAAGCACCCACCTGGACAACGAGGGAATTCATTTCAGAGTCACTCCAACTCGCAAATATAAGAAGTATCAGGAGCCCGCCTGAAGAACATGGTTCATCTTTTAGTTTTATATTGAAGATCAAGTAGATATTTAAGGAAGATGCAAGACAAGAAGTAAATAGGATCTTGTATTTTTCTTTTGCTTCTGATGTAATCTTTTCTTTATTTTAATGTAATGGCAGGAACCGCGAACCGGAACCTCGACGACACTTTCACTCGACTCCTTACCTCGGTACTCCATTGCTCTTCTCGCTTATGAACTACACGTGGCCTGATTCCTTTGTAACCAAGGATATGTAGGCAGCTCAAATACCAGGGCTCGGTCACATTCTCTTTTCTTTAGTTTTGGTCTCCAAGTAAGGGTCGGGTTAAAAACATGTCTTGTTGTTCTTTGTCTAAAAACACTCCGTGTTTCTCGTCAAAGAGGGGCAGCTGTAGACATGTACTGCGTACTAGAATCATCTTTAATAGTCATAATATTTTTAGAATAATTATTTGAGCTTTATTTCTGTAGGAATTCACCTTTTTTCAAATTTAATTCTATTTTAGGTACAAAATTGAAAAATACAAAAATATAGCCCCAACTTCTATATTTTAATATTATTAATTCAATCAAAAGGTTTTATATTTTGGGCATTTTAGTTGGTTTTCAGCTTCATTTTTGGGCCCAATTGTGTAAATTTTGGGCCACGTATGATAACCAACTCTGACAAGGAATATTTTCCCCAGACACACACACTCTCCAACCCACGATCCTGCACTCGATTACAATAGATTTGGGGATTCTTCTGGAAGAGGATTTTCTTGGAGGACAAGGATATAGAGGGTTTGAGTATTTTTAGAAAAAGAGAGAGAGTTTTACAGAGAGGGGGGAAAGAGATCAGGAACGAAAAATCGAGAGAGGGATTTAGTTTTCTTCTCCAAAAAACTTTAGAAAACCCAAAAAAAGAGACACACATACTTCTACTTTCTTCGCGATCGAATAGGTGCACGGGTTCGGTTCTAGTTGCCGGTTCGAATTCCGGTCGTGGTTCGTTGTCCAAGCTACTGATATCGACTTTCAAAAACCAGTAGGAACTCTCTTCCAGGTTTATTTCTTGATTCTCGTTTATTCTATTTGGATGATTAAAGTATGCTAGAGCCTTGAACATTTGTTTCTAGATTGTTAACTCTGTGAATCGATACATTCAAATCACACTTTAGTAAATAGAGTAAAGTAATTGAGGTCAAACACAATATTCTAACCAAGATTGAAACAAAAACATAGGATTAGGCTGCGTTTGGGGTTGAATCTGCGACCGCATAACTGATATGTGATCCGCATTTTTGACTTGATTATCGCAGATCTTAAACTTAGTTTCAGTCACTCACCGCATTCATGGTTTGCAGTCAGCATTGCATAAATACGACCGCATCTGGCATCGCATTTTATTCCTAGGTGAACTTCGTGTTTGGTTTGCGGTATCCTCTGCGACTCGCAAACACGTTATGCGATCGCAGATGAGGTCGCATTCTTGACCTCGAACCTTGCCCAGGACTCTGTTTGGATTTGCAATCCTTAGGTGTAAAGTGCGGCTCGCAGACACACTTTGCGATAGCAGATCGGATCGCATTTTGACATCGAGCCTTGATCCAGGGTTCTGTTCCTATCTGCGATCTTTGCATGCAACATGCGGCTCGCATGTGGGATCTATGATAGCATATCCCCATTTGCAGTGATGATTTTGCTCTTTTCTTGTCTTTTGTGGCTTTTTGGACCGGGTTTGGTTAAATGCATGAAATAAAAGTTAAAAGAACAAGGCTATGAACTGAACTTTATCTTTCTTTATTTTAGGTCTCATTTTCTTATTTTATTACATTGCTCGCTAGTAGCATGTTTAGGCCGATCACACTTAGGTAGGCAATACTAGGACGTTAGTTAATTTTGAGGTGAGAGGTCATTCCCTAGTTAAATTTATCTGGGGAATGCCCCGAAGGACTTGTATTTGACATTCCGGGGAATGCCCCGAGGTATTTGTATGTGAAGACCAAAAGTGAAACTCGTAGTATTTTGGTTCTGTTTTCCTTCTTTATTAGGTGGGAATGGTCTCAAACCTCCTATGTATTTTTTTTTAATCTCAATCCAAATGTATTAAAAGTCAACTAAATCGAGTACACAACCGTGACTTTCACGGGACTCGGGGAATGCCTAATACCTTCTCCCCGAGTCAAATGAACCCCCTTACCCAAATCTCTGGTATGAACTTGGCTTTGAGTCTAAGTTCTAAAAATGGTGGCCTGGCACACCGGAACCAATTGTCAGGTGGCGACTCTAAATTTTCCTGATTAATCCTCTCTTTGTCACTTTCAAAATTGAAAACCCCTTTTACGAGTTTTATTAAGCCTTTTATCCATTATAAAGGGTTTAGTAAAGTCTCGCCAAAAAAGAGGAGTGACACCGTGGGGCTAAGGATAATAGTGGTTATTTGATACAAATCTCCATAACACATACTGCTTTACACTTGTTCTTTGAAGTGTCTTTGATTCCAGGCTAAAATACATTTTAACACTCAATCAGCACCTCTGCATGTTGACAACGAGTCCGGTCACCAAGGCATATGAGAAGGTCAGAGAAAAGACGCAATCGATTTTATCTGAGACCACATCATATGTCGGTTCGGAATACCGGCCGAGATCGTGTGTGACAACGGGAAATAATTTATTAGCAGCAAAGTAAGCAAGTTTCTCGAAGACCATAAGATCAAAAGAATCTAATCAACTCCCTACCACCCTAGTAGGAACGGACAAGCAGAATCCACAAATAAAACCATAATCCAAAACCTCAAAAAAAGGTTGATCGACGCCAAAGGAAGATAGAAGAAGACAATACCCGAGGTCCTATGGGCATACCATACAACCTCAAAATCCAGTATTGGGGGCTACCCCGTTTTCTTTGGTTTATGGCACTGAAGCTTTAGTACCGGTCGAGGTCGGAGAATTGAGCATCAGATTTCGATACGCAACAAAGGAATCGAACGATGTGGCTATGAGTACGAGCCTGGAGCTATTAGATGAAAGAAGCGAAGCCGCCCTTGTCGGTTGGGCACCCAAAAACAATGGATCAAGAGATATTATAATCGAAGGCCAACCTTCGATACTTCAATACCGGGGACTTGTTACTAAGAAAAGTTACACCGAACACCCAAAACCCGAATGAAGGAAATTTGGTGCCAAATTGGGAAGGACCGTACCAAATTATTAAGATCACCGGAAAAGGATCCTACAAGCTCAGAACAATGAACGGCGAGCAATTACCGAACAACTGGAGTATAACTCACTTAAAGCGATATCACTGCTATGGTAAGGCAATGTTCTCTCTTTTATTTTACATTTCAAACTAACACTTGCAGGTGACCAACAAGAGATGATACGAGATCCTAGGTTTGAAAGCTTGCGTTGCACTCTTTTTCCCTTGAACCGGCTTTGTCCCAAATAGGTTCTCCCTCAAGGTTTTTTAACGAGGAAACAAGTAAATCGTGCTAACTTAGAAATTGAAGGCCGGCTACGAATCGACGACAATGATCACAACAGCATTCGAGGCCACTCTTCAGTAAGGCCCAAACACTGGGGGGCAATACCCTCGGACATCGACTTTAACATGGAAAGAAACTTCGTGATTGAAGGGTCTCGATCAATAGAATTTATTGTAAGGGCCAAACGGTCAAATGAACCGTGCCCATACAGACCGCTCGAGCCCTTGCACAAAACATGTATACATGTACAACTATTATGCACAAGAATAAAAAAGAAGACTCTTCCTTGCACATAAACATCTTGTCCCTTAAAATGTTTCTTGCATTTTTCAAGGAATTCCCCAAAACTATCGAGCCCAAGGGCCACTTTAATCCGAGTTCGAACATTTTCTCTCACTCGGGGACTGCCGACCAAAAATGAATCTGGGGCAGTCCGAGCTATCAGATCTTGAGGTCATGAATCTTATTTGGCAATGCCCGAACTAAGAGGCTACGTCCATTTCGAGTTAACAACACTCGAGGGCATGAAGGTTTTTTGGCAATGCCCGAATTAAAAGGCTAAGGCCATTCCGGGTTAACAAAACCCGAGGGCACAAAGCTTATTTGGAAATGTCCGAACTGAGGGCTAAGCCGTTCCGGGTTAACAACACTCGAGGGCACGAAGCTTATTTGGTAATGCCCGAATTAAAAGGCTAAGGCCATTCCGGGTTAACGAAACCCGAGGGCACAAAGCTTATTTGGCAATACCCAAACTAAAGGCTAAGGTTGTTCCATGTTAACAAAATCCGAGGGCATGAAACTTATTTGGCCTATGGCCATTCCAAGTTAACAACACTCGAGGGCACGAAGCTTATTTGGAAATGCCCGAATTAAAAGGCTAAGGCCATTCCGGGTTAACAAACCCGAGGGCACAAAGCTTATTTGGAAATGTCTGAACTGAAGGCTAAGCCGTTCCGGGTTAACAAAATCCGAGGGCATGAAGCTTATTTGGCATTGCCCAAACTAAAGGCTAAGGCCATTTCCGGGTTAACAAAACCCGAGATTACAAAAGCTTGCAAAAACACAATCTCGGAAAATCATACCTTAAAAAGCATAAGTGTTTTGGGAAAAGTTTTCGGTAACACCGAATCCCTACGATGCCTAAACACAAAGTAATGTTAAAGGCAAGGTTTGTTCGAACCTACGAACATAACCTAACTATTTCATGCTAAGGATTTCGACCTTTGTGAATACAAATAAAAGGAGAAATTTAAAAGCTGTAAAAGGAAAAAGCCTTATATATATCAAAATTTCTTTACAAGAGCTGAATATCCCTGATACATATTTTTAACAAAGGCCGAACGACCTCAACAAAAAGATAGTACAAAAAAAGGCAAAAATGCCTAAAAAGATCCTAAATGGCCTAATCTTCATCGGGGGCCACGTCATTGCCGACGGGGTCTTCGCCACCATATGACTCAACCGACTCTTCAGACCCCTCAGAATCTTCCTCGGAATAAGCCAGCTTCCTAGCCTTGGCTTCGTATATCTTAGCTGTCTCAATTTCAGCCAATAAGTCAAAATTTTGAGCATGGACTCCCTCGAGGGCCTCTCTTCGGAATTGCCACTTCGCATGCTTCACCATGTGTCTCGTTCGGTCCTGAATCGCCTCAGCCTCGGCCTTCTGCTGGGCCACCTTATCATCAGCCTCGGCCTCGGCCCTAACCACGGCAACCTCTGACTTGGCCGCCTCAAGCTCCTTAGCCTGATTCTCTTGACCGGTGACAGCCGAGTTCAGCTGAGACTGAAGCCCCTCGATCTTTTTGGCCTACAGCAAGCTTTTCTCCTTTTCGGCCGAAGCTGAACCTCAGCCGAAGCCGATTGAGCCCAGGCAGTCTCCTTCTCCGAGGCTAGGCGATCCATGTTCTTCTTCCATTCTTCAACCTAGGCTTTGACTGTATCCACCTCCCCCCGGAGTTGCTCAACCTGGTCAAGCTTCTTTTGAACCTGCGGATTCGGATTGTTAGCCACTGTGTCTGACTCATCATCACTAACTTCAAAAACTCTTCTTACCTGCTCGACCAGGTCAGCATGCTCCTTCCGAGCCACTTCTAGCTCAGCCTGGCATTTCTCACTACGAAGCTTGTAAGCATCCTTCTTCTCAATAAGCTCCCGAGTATCGGCCTCGTGGCATTTGAACTCTTCCAGTATCGAAGAAAAGCCTCATGATGAAGAACTGAGGCCTGCAAGCACAAAGGAAAATGTTACAATTACTTACTGCAAAATCTAAGTACATAATAAAGGGACATCCAAAGTCATCTGATTCAACGCTTGTTGAGCTTCGCTGAACATGCAGGGCGCTTCCACCTCGTTCATTTTAGCCTGATCCTCTTCGGTCACCAAGCACCGAAGATAACTGGCCACCCCTACGGGGGCGGAAAGAACTCGAGCATCCTCAGGAAGGGAAAAGATAACGGTGCGTTTCCGATCAGGATATGCACTCGGGATAGGGAATCGATCGACCAATTTCAGGCTCGAGGAAGGCCCGCTTGTTTCAGAGGGTGAGCTCTTCCTCGGTATCTCTAATTCACCAAATCCAATAGCATCCTCCGAGGCCGTCGAATCCACACCATCAAAAAAAATCGCGAAAAGGACCTTTCAATCTATGGGCTCCCTCGATGGGGCGTTCTTTTGCTACTTGGGCCTCGTTAAACATCGACTCTGTGAACGAGGGAGATTCGACAATCTCTATCAGACCAAGTGCTCCCTGTGGCGCTGTCCCCGCATCACGAGAAGCCTCAGCTCCTGCCTCCACCTCGGCTTCCCCGACATGATAAAAATCGACTTTGCCTACCCCTGATACGGAGGCCCCCTTGACCCATTCCTTGAGTCGAGGAACTGCATCAGGCATTCGAGCAGTAGCTGCACCATCACAAAATATCAATGAGAAGGGAAGAAAAGGAAAAGCAGTAAAAGAAATTTTAAAGGCAAGGTCGTACTTACATTTCATGCTCCATTTTTCAGGAAATGGCGTATCCTCGGTTGGGATTAAATCCAAGGTTTTCACTCTAACAAATCAGCCCAACCAGCCTCGGTCCTGATCCTCATCGATGCTCGGGAATGGAGCCTTACTGGCCCGACGTGCAAGCTTGATTAACCCCCCCCCCCCGGATAGAATCGAGGGCTATACAGGCGCATAAGGTGGTTGATGGTTTGTTCACGAAGAATCGAAGAAGAAATAATATCCTCCAAAACAAAAGATGAATCTACCTGAGAGTCACCTCATACCTTTTGCAAAAGGCTATGATAACTGGATCTAAAGGACCCAGAATGAAAGGGTAAGTGTAAACACTTAAAAAAATCTTCCACGTGGGTGGTTATCGATTCCTCGGGGGTAGGGACCACTACAAGCTTATCGGTCCAGTTGCATTTCTCCTTGACCTTCTAGAGGACACTGTCGGTGACGAACATATGTACCTCAAGACCGGCTCACACCGACCTGGTATAGAGGAGGTTTTCTCAACCTTGAAATCGGCTCCGGTTGGACACCCCGCAGGTACGAACATCTTTAGAGGGGGTTCTGTTATCGATTCTTCGGTAGTAGCAGACGAAACGTTTTCCTGTACAGCCTGTCGTGAGGCAGAGGGAGTTTCTTTTTGGGGAACGAATTTTGAAGTCTTCGCCATTTCTTTGATAGATGAAGAAAAGAGAGGGAGTTCAAAGATTAAGTTTGATGGTTGGGAATAAAAACAGGGCTGAAGTTCTTGTAAAAAAAAGATTTCAAAATAGCCAGAAATTTAATGCTGGGAAGTGTTGGAATTTCTAAGAAACGGGAGTAGAGAAGATTTGGATGTAAAGTTTGAATGAATGAAGAAGGGGGTATTTATAATTTTCAAATGACGGTTCAAAGCCAGGAGTGGCCGACCAGCAACTGACGAGCATTTAATGCCATTAAGATGTGATTGACAAGATGTTTCGTTCATTTTGTCGTTTCTGACGCGGAGTACCGAGGTGAGAATCAGAAGCTCATATCGTTTCTCGTCGTTTACTCTCCGAAAAATGAGGGGACTATCTGTATACGGTCGAAATCGCGCTCGACTATTGCACAACAGATCAGGCCCCGAGTCTTATCGAACCAGAACACGAGGTCAGAATGTCCGTCCTCGAGAACATTGAGCCCATGATCCCGGAATCGACCGTGATCCCGAATAAGCTCAAGAGAACATCATCAAACCAAAATAACGGAAGGCCGAAATATCAGTAGCGAATCGCGCATCACGGCGGGAATCTTGGCATGTATTAATGGAATCGCTTAATTAACAAATCATGAGATTTTTTACCTTTTATAGAGTTGTACCTAAAGTAGGACTCCCCTCCTATATAAAGGGGGTCTGATTATTTGTAAAATACATTGTAACACGCATCCCAAAGCAATAAACTGGTTTTTTTAGTCATTATTATCTCATCTCTCTATTGCAGCACCGATTGCAGCATCTTTGACTCGAGGGTAATAAACCTTCAAGGCCAAGATTGTTCAACTTGTGTGGCTTGCATTTACTTTTTTATCATTAATTTCAATTCGAATCTGATTTCTCGTTTTTGTATCAAGTTAGATCACGTATCCTTAAAACCGCGTATAAATTCAATTGATGTCCGATTTTGAGGGTAAATAATATGCTTTTAACATTATAAAATGTGTTATCATTATTATTAATGTTATTGTTGGCTTTGACTGAACCTTGCAAGACAAGCTTTCTTAATTTGTTTTTCCTTTTCTTAATTCTATTGAAAAAAGAAAACGAAAATGTGTGAGAAGTTTAGTCCCAAAGAGTTGGAAGAATGGACTTCGATCTCAAGACTTTTCCGTATGACTTTGGGCGGCTTAATTAAGGTGGTATGCCGGAAGTACGAGGGTACTGAAATTGTGGCAATGTACGAGAGTACAGCTCGTATTATAGGCGGACGATGCAAGTTTTAATGTGCACCGATTAATTTCCAGTACAAACATTAAAATCTCCATTGCTCCAACAGTCATTAGACGGTGACTGTCTACTTTTGATGTTGTCAATTTTATGAACCGCCCTTCTTTCTTTCTTTGTTTTAAGCAATTAATTCAGGCGGCATAATATAGATCCATCAGAAAAAGGTGTCCATGTGATTTTTCGTCATTATTTCTCTTAATTATGTGCCGTGCATAGCTTATAGCAACCAATCAAATATTTCAACATCTCAATCATAAGCTGCCGACCATTTGGACGTTACCTATTTTTCACGTAACACTTAAGTCTAAACATCCAATCTTCAAGACTCAAAGAGTCAAGTCCTAATTCGGAAAATTGAGGTTGCTATTCTTGACAGTTGGAAATATTCTCGAGAAACTTTGATAGAAACCCTTTTAATTGGCTGCTAAAAGCAACATTGTGGAGCGGGTTTTCTAAGAAGAAAAATGTTCTTACAAGTAACAAGTGTTAACAACTGTCCAAAAGCCTTTTGTTTAAGACTTTTCGGAAAACATTTCCAAAAAGATTTACTCGGACCCTGTATATTTTTTAATTCTATATTTTGTCCAAATCCGTGTTATAAACTCTATTCACCACAAAATAAAGTCGAAAATTTACATTATGGTTAATTTGTTGAAAATAATTGATAGAACCTAAGGGTCCACCAAAACTTATATAAAAAATCAGATCCACAAAATATACACATACAACTGTAAGTAAATGACATAATGGAATTTTACGTAAAAAACTCCCAACTCACGGGATAAAAAATCGCGACCTACACTTGTGGGATTTCAACTTTACTACTGAGCAACATCAGATTACAAACTATTGTAACCTAGGAATTAACTTCTTAATCCCTCACCAACTTGTAATAACTCTATTACAAGCCCCTTTGTAATCACTCAATTACAAAGCTTACAACTCGACTACCTCTAGCCAAGAAACAAACATAAGGTTTATGGTTTTACAAAAGGTTTCGTACACAATGCTTCTAACTAAGCTAAGTAGGAATTACAGATATATCACTTTAAAAAAGGAGCAACATAACTAAGGACATATAATGACTCAATGTAGGAAACTGGTCCTTTGTTATGTTGCTTCTCTGTTCTTGACGCCTTGAATGTTACTTGCAGGTTTGGCAATACACTTGAGAGAGAGCTCAATGAATTCTGAAATATGCAAGTGTTTTGTTTTGCCTTTCCTTCATGTTAGTGTTGCATAAGTGACATCACTTGAATGATGTAAGCATGTTTGGTACAAAGGCATTCCCCATAAAGTGACTACTCCACTGTTTGTACTGTTGCGTGTGTGCAGAGGAACAGTTGCAGTCACTTTACAGCTAGGAGTTGACTAGTACTGTCAACAAGGGAACTGGTGTGGGTATGTTCCCTCTGTTGTTTCTCGGATTCTGAGTGTTGGTTAATGGGCCAGATTTGAGACTTGTTGATCTTGAGCACTATGAGGATGTAGAGCAGGTTCTCCATCTGGTTCTTAACATTAAGTTTGTCATATCATCAAAACATAGCAGGACACATAACTTATCAATTTTTCCATTTTGGATGATGACAAACTTGTAATTGAAATTCTCCCTCGGCCCATGCTTATTCCCCCTCAATTAATAAATTCCCCCTTTTTGCATCATAAAAAGATTAAGCATAAGTAATAAGCAAAAAAAAGTCTTGCCTGGTTAACTCATGCCACATGTGTGCACACAATCATGTTAAAAAAAAATAGTAGAAGAACAAGGTATGCACAGTAAAAGGACGAGAAATTCATTAATTTTGGAAATAAACAGGAGCAGTTCCATTGTTACACAATCACCACAAAATAAAAACAACAAAAAGGTACCAGTCATTAAACGTATCCAAACACAGGAAACAGAAACAACTTGAACTTGAACTTGACAATTGGGAAGGGAATGACTCTAAGGAGCACTGTAAGGGGGAGGCAGAGAGGAAGAGGCAAGAGTTCTGAGGAGGATATCTATTCGAGCATTTGCAGACCCTTGCTCATTGAGCAACCGCTCCTTCAGGTTCTCGACCTGTTTCTTGAGATCATCATTTTCATTGGTCAGACGAGCAACCTCTGCGCTTTGCGAGCTACTGGAACCAGGTGCCTCCTGGGCCTGACTAAGCTGACCCTCAAGGATAACATTCCTTGCTTTCAACTTCCTTATCTCGTTACTAGTGATATTCTGAGCTTCAATCAGTTGAGAGATAGTGGAATTGCTGCCGACCCCTCCTTTTTTGTCGATGCATTCACACTCTTCCAAGCTGATTTTGGAGAAACTCTACTTGCGAGTACCCATGGTGGCCTTTCCCAAGGGAAATTTGAAGAACTCAAAAACTTTGGTGAGAAGAAACCCATAGGGCACCCCATGATTACCATCCTTGAAAGCTGCTACTTTTTTCATGTGCACAATCATGATTCCCGGCAGATTTATAGTGGAGTATGCATCCAGTGCTTCCATGAGGAACAAGTCTTCTTGTGAGGTAATAGAATGCCTTTATGCACGAGGGAGCAACATCTTGTTCACATTTCGAAGAGCAGTTAGTACAAAGAAAGGAGAGCCTTCTTGTGCACCTGTTCCCCCTGCTAGACTGCATCATCCTTCAGAATGGCATTTCTGAAGTTTGAAGAGCAAGTCCCTTCAATGGAGGATATACCATTAGTAAGCATTCGCAAGATGGTTCCTAACACAGCCTCATCAATCACAAAGTCAACCCCATTCACCTTCAAGCAGATGTTATCATCCTCAACAATGAACAGATTGGCATAGAAACTAGGTACCTCGTCCTCATACACTTTGAGACTCTCATGTGTGAACAGATGTGTCCACTGTTGAAATTCACAAATTTCAACCAGTTGTCGCATTCCTGTCATGTCAAGAATATCAGGGGCAAAGATTCTGCCCCAAAGCACTTTTTGTTTTCTCAGATTTCCCTTCCAACATCATTAGTCACACTAACCTTGGCCTTTTTCGAGGAACCAGGTACCTCATTTGCGCCAGCTTTCCTCTTCACAGATTTCTTTACACTTTTTCTCTTCTCATCAAACTTCTCAGATATCTTCTCAGACACAGATTTCTCAAACACGTTCTTACCAGACCATTCAGCCACTTTTTCTCCAGACTCACTCACCGCAACACTGCTAACCTCCATCACTCTCTCAGATGACTCTTTCCCAGACTTTTGAACAATGGGTTTCTTAGAGGATTTATGAATTAAAGGACTGGGATCCTCCTCCACTTTGTCATCGCTGTCAACAATAAGTATTGTAGGCACTACCTCTTCATGAACTAGCTTTCCACCCTTCATCAACCTTCTTCTCTTTTTTTCTTTCTTACTATTCTTCAGAGTAGACTCAAGAGCTTCCTTCCTTTGCAGCCTAGTAGTAGGTCTTTTAGGAGTGGGTGTTTTGGGAGTTGCCCTGCTACTCCTAGCCCTAATAAAGATTGCAATAGCCACATTATCATAGTCCTCTTCACTACCCTCACCCTCCTCCTATCATAGAGATCTCATTTCTAAAGAAACAACGGCTAGTGGCTCAGCATAGAAATGAGGAGAGGGAGCGGGATCAGTACTGACCTAGGGTTCTTTTGAAGAACAGGGAGTTTCATCCCAAGTAGGAAAAAAGGACTCCTCTTGGGCGAAGGGATCAGGTCTATCAAGGGGTTCCCCAGTAGTACTTTCAGGTGCCAAATTTTCTACAAGCACCAATTCCCTACCCTCTTCCTGTAGACAATCACCTTCCCCTAGAGACCCATTGGTATCAGACACACCTTCATAACCACCATCCAAACACCCCTCAGCAGTTATTGACAACATATTCTCTATGGCCTCTTGTTATTTTAAAACTAAACTCAGAAGACGCAGAAGGAGTATTACCTATAGGATCTACAACATTCAAATCAAGACTGGGGTTAGTCATTGCTGATTCATCACCAGTACTAACCATACTTTGTTGTGCCTCGAAACTTTCTTCCAAACGAAGACTTGAAACTTCCTAATTTTCTTCTCCTTCTTCTGTTTCTCCCTCAACCATTTTTTTCGGCGAGGTAGAGAGATATGTTGTAGCTACCAACCTTTTGGAATTCAAGGTATTGCGATTCCGATGAGAATCAGAACTCGATTGGGTTGGAGAAGAAGCAGTGGATGGTTGGGAATCCTGTATAGGGTTTGGACTGGGTGGTGTAGGGTCTGTCACTAGTGTTTCAAGAGATGAAGATATGGTGGGGACAATGCTAGGAACATTTGAGAATTCAAGATTCTCATACATTATGAAGTTTAGAGTTTATGAGAGAAGAGAGTGTTCGGTTCTTTGAGAGAAGAGGGAATTTTTGGCTTTTGATGTGAATAGGTATGAAACTGACAGAGCTTTGGATTTATTTAAAAAGGGGTGAGGGACCGGTTGGGATGGTGTGTATTTTTTTTGGGTAGATGGGTCATTTCGGAACGGGTGTGACTCTTGGGTTCCAAAAAAGAAAAAGAAGAAGCAGACATTTTAATGACGTGGCACCATTTTTAGCCGTTAAAAAGATTGTGCATGAGAGTACAAAGGAACTACTAACTTGTGTCAAAGGAACCAGGTTCCCTGACAGATTTTGTAAATGTGAGCCTCATCCTTTTACTAAGGTGCAATACCATTAGCTTCTTGTTTGCTCTGTGATCGCCATGCGTGTCTACCTGTAATAATATAGAATTGAGTTAGACCTTGCCAGAAAACATCTTTTTGGCTATTTTACCTTTTCACTAGCCAATCATTGAGGGACCAGGTCCTCAGCTTGATTTTATCAACCCTAGTGCCAAACGATTTTTTTCAAAGTGCTCTCTGCTTAGTGCTTTGATGACGATATCTGCAATTTGATCTTCTGTACTGAAAAACTTCATGCAGATAAGTCCTTTTTCAATATTGTCTCTGAGGAAATGATGCCGCACATCAATGTGATTTGTTCTCTTATGTTGAATAGGATTCTTTGCCATGTTGAGAGCACTTGTGTTGTCACACATCAAAGGGCAGACAATCATGCCAAAATCTTCTAACTGCTGCTTGATCCACAGCAGTTGAGCAGAGCAAGAGGCAGCTGCCACATACTCAGCTTCTAGTTGAAAGAGCCACTGAATTTTATTTTCTGTTACCCCATGAGATTAGACACGAACCCAGGAAGTGTGCCATTCCAGAAGTGCTTTTCCTATCCACCAGATAACCAGCATAATCAGCATTAGCATATACGATCAAGTCGAAATTATTTCCTGATGGATAATAGAGAACCAGGTTCTGCGTTACTTTGAGATGCCTCAGGATTCTTTTGGCAGCCTTCAGATGAGATTCCTTTGGGTTAGATTGGAACCTGGCACAAAATCCCACACTGAAAGCGATATCTGTTCTGCTTGCTGTGAGATACAAGAGTGACCCAATGATACCTCTATACATGGTCTCATTCACAGGGAAACCAGGTTCCTCAGAAGCTCTTTGATGTACTTCTGCTGACTTATCATTGTGCCCTTAGGAGTTTGCTTGACTTGCAAACCCAAGAAGAAATTCAATTCTCCCATCATGATCATTTCAAACTCACTTCCCATGAGCTTTGTAAACTCCTCATATAGAGAGTCAATTGTTGCTCCGAAGATGATGTCATCAACATAAACTTGCACAATGAGCAAGTTCCTTCCCCGTTTCTTCAGAAATAAGGTGTTATCAATTTTTCCTCTTGTAAGGCCATTTTCTAGAAAAAATTTGAACAACCTTTCATACCATGCACGAGGAGCTTGCTTCAGCCCATATAAAGACTTGTCGAGTTTAAAGACATGCTCAGGATGCTCATGACATTCGAAGCCAGGTGGTTGCTTGACGAAGACTTCTTCTTTTAGAAAGCCATTCAGAAATGCACTTTTCATATCTATTTGGAACAATTTGAATTCCATATGAGATGCAAAGGCAATAAGAGTTCTGATGGCCTCTATTCAAGAAATTGGAGCAAAAGTTTTATCATAGTCAATCCCTTCTTCTTGATTGTACCCTTAAACTACTAGCCTTGCCTTGTTCCTTGTTGTGTTCCCAAACTCATCAAGTTTGTTTCTGAATACCCACCTAGTTCCAATGAAAGTTCTGTTAGCAGGTCAAGGATGTGTCACACGTTGTTTCTCTCAAATTGATGGAGTTCATCTTGCATAGCAGTAATTCAGTCAGCTCTCTCAATGCTTCCTTGATATTTTTGGGCTCAACTTGAGAGAGAAAAGCTGAGAAGGCAAGTGAATTTCTTGACTTTGATCTAGTTTGAATCACCTGAGTCAAGAGGAGTGATCACATTTTGAAGAGGGTGTGAACTTTTGTGCTTCCAGTTGGACACCTGAATTTCATTGTGAGAGGGTCCAGTTACTTCTGAATGTGATCCTCGGTTGGCATGAGTACCACTTCTCAGCTCAGCATCAGGGGTCCCTTGGACAGCATCAACAACTTTGTTCTCAGCTTCAGTTCCTGTGATTGAGGAACTAGGTTCCTCTACATCAGCTGGAGATACAGCTTCACCATCATCATTTGATTCCTCGACGTGACTCATCATGTCAGTCTTACCATTGTCCATGTCTATAACTTCACCAGGAACAGCAGACTGTTCTCTGTCTTGATCAATCTTATTATGTGAATCTTTCCCACAAGAGTGGTGAGATTCATCAAAGATCACATGTATGCTTTCCTCGACACATTGAGTTCTTTTATTGTATACTTTGTAGGCTTTACTTTGTGATGAATAGCCCAGAAAGATTCCTTCATCACTTTTGGCATCGAATTTTCCAAGTGCTTCATTGCCATTGTTGAGAACAAAACATTTGCAACCAAATGTCCTTAAATGTGTCAGCTTGGGTTTCCTTCCGTTCAACAACTCATATGGGTTTTTTTTTAGGAAGGACCTGATCATGCACCCTGTTCACTAAGTGTCATGCAATGTTTACTGCTTTTGCCCAAACATTTTTTGCAATGCCACTGTCAATCAACATTGTTCTCGCCATGTCTTCAAGAGTCCTATTTTTCCTCTCCACAATACCATTTTTTTGAGGTGTTCTTAGAGTTGAAAAATTATGACTTATGCCATTTTCAGCATAGAATTCTTCAAATTTTGCATTGTTAAATTCTGTGCCATGATCATATCTTATACACACTATATTATGGCCCATCTTCACTTGGATCTTCTTTACAAATGCAACGAATACTGGAAAAGTTTCATCCTTGGTTCTGAGGAACAAGGTCCAAGTGAATCTGGAATAGTCATACACTATAACAAAAAAATACTTCTTTCCTCCTCTATTCGGCACTCTCATAGGTCCACATTATCCATATGGAGGAGATCAAGTGGCCTTGAGGTGCTAACTTCCTTTTTGGGCTTGAAAGAGGACCTGAATTGTTTTCCTTTTGCACATGCATCACACACCTTATGATCTTTGAAACTTGACATCGGCAGACCACGAACCAAGTCCTTCCTAACCAATTTGTTCAACAATGTAAAACTTATATGACCCAATCTTTTGTGCCATAGTTCAGCATTATCATCAACAGCACTCAGACACATGAGATCCCCATTTTGTAGGGACTCAAAATCAGCAACATAAATCTTCTTGTACCTTTTTGCCATCAGAACCACTTCACCAGTCACAAGATTTGTGACTATGCAGACTGTTGACACAAATTCTACTTTGCTTCCTTTGTCGCGGATTTGGGAAACACTCAGGAGACTATATTTCAATCCATTCATGTAGTACACATTTTCAATTGAGTGAGTGAGTGATTTAACAATTCTTCCTACTCCCAGAATGTATCCTTTTTTGCCATTGCCAAAGGATACACTTCCTCCTTGCAGGGCTTTTAGTGAAAGAAAATCATTGATACTTCCAGTCATGTGTTTAGAACAGCCACTATCCATGTATCATTTTTGGCTGCTTTCTTTCGTTGCTCCCTGCACAAGAAAATCAAGGGTTAGATTTAGAAACCCAAACAAGTTTGGGTCCCTTGTAATGAGGAACGGGGCGAATTAGACTTCTTCTTGTCCAGGCAGGCAATATACATTTTTTAATGGAAGGACCAAGTTCCCTAGCAGTAGTTACCTTTTCAATAAACACCTTATTTTTTTGTTGGGACTGAATTCTAGCCTTACAATTTAAAGTGATCAGTATTGCCACAGTGAGTACAAGCCAGTTATCTAGGATAGTAACATAGTTGCTATGTGGATTGTAGGGAGTCTTTTATCTTTGGAACCCGACTCCCTACTTGTTCCCACCATTGCTTGTATACATGGCTGCAATTGCATCACAGGATCAGATCCACTTTAGAGATTTTTCAAGGACACTTTTAACTTTGCCTAGGTCTTCTTGAAGTTGCCTGTTTCTTTCTGCCTAGATTTCATATTTTGGAGTTCATTTTCAAGCTTAATGTGTGCCTCGCTTGCAACTTCCTTTCCCTTTAGGATAGTCCCAGAACTGTGTCTCATTTTTAATTCCTATATTATTTCTTTTATGTCCAGGACTACTATCAATAGGTCATCTCTCTCATTTTCTGCGCTTTCAACCTTATTAACCAGAATACTTTTTCCTTTCATTAGATCTTCAACAGTCTCCTTTAGGTCAGCCACTACGACTACCAAATCATCTCTCTCATTTTCTATCTCTCCTAGTTCCAAAGTTAAGGTATTTTTATCATTTATGAGACTGTGATAAGCATCAATTAGAAAGTTAGCTAAAGATATGAGCTTTTTCTGAGAAATAGGATTTCAGATTTCTTTGAACATCTAGAAAATTTACCTCATCATTGTCATTGTCTTCATCATCGTCAGATTTTGCCATTAGGGCAAAGATAGATTCATAATCAGCTGCATCACTTTTGACTGCGATCATAAATGTGTCATGTGGTGCATCATCTTCACCAGATTCGTTGGAAGCATCTCCCCATGCAGCAAGAGCTTATTTCATAACATTGCTAGCGACTTCTTTTCTTTTGAATCTTTTGTCAAGAACCGGGTTCCTCTTGGCTGCTTTGTCTGTTTTATACTTAAGGAAGGGACAATCCTTGATGAAATGTCCTGGCTTCCCACATTTATGACACAAGTCATATCCTCTTAGCTTGCTTGAGCTGCCTTCTTTAGAATACCTCCATTTCTGCGAACCATCTTCTGAAATTTCATTGTCAGGTAAGCCATATCAGCATCCTCACCACTTGATTCATTGTTATCTCTCTTGAGGACCAGGTTCTTCTCCCTTTTGGGCTCTCTTCTCTCATGATCCTTTTTCTTTTTCATTTCATAGGTTTTCAAAATAGCAATGAGTTCGTCAATGGTCAGCAATTGTAGATCCTTTGCCTCTGTGATAGCATTTACTTTGCTTTCCCAGGATCCAGGTAATACGCTGAGTATATTTCTGACAAGCTTATTTCTTGGAATGATTTCACCCAGAGAATGGAGCTTATTGATGATAGAAGTGAAGCGAGTATGTGTGTCCTGAATGGACTCATCGTCCTTCATTCTGAATAGCTCATACTCAGTGGTTAGCATATCAATCGTCGATTGCTTGACTTGAGTAGTCCCTTCGTGTGCGGTTTGGAGAGCTTCCCAGATCTCCTTAGCAGATTGACTGACAGAAATCTTGTTGTATTCGTCTGGCCCAATACCACAGACGAGAATCGTTTTTGCTCGAAAATTCTTCTCTATAGCCTTGCAGTCAGCATCGTTGTACTCCTTCCTAGTCTTGGGAACTTTCGCTGCTGGTTCTCCAATGGTCTTCATAGGAACGAACAGACCATCACAAATAACATTCCAAAGCTCTGAATCTTCAGCCATGATAAAATCGTGCATCCTTGTCTACCACCATCCGTAGTATTGGCCATTGAATCTTGGTGGTCTGTAGGTAGATTGGCCTTCTTCAAAGTTTGGTGGAGCAGCTATGAGGATCATTTCTAGGTGTTAGTCTGATAGAAAAAACTTGCTCTTATACCAATTGATAGAACCTAAGGGTCCACCAAACTTATATAGAGAACCAAGTTCTCTATTAGTTCCCATATAACACACACACAACTGTAGTAAATGACACAATGAAATTTTACGTGGAAAACTCCCAGCTCACTGGATAAAAAGTCACGGCCTACACTTGTAGAATTTCAACTTCACTACTGAGCAACTTCAGATTACAAACTATTGTAACCTAGGAATTAACCTCTTAATCCCTCACTAACTTGTAATAACTCTATTACAAGCCCCTTTGTAATCACTCTATTACAAAGCTTACAACTCGACTAACTCTAGCCATGACACAGACACAAGGTTTATGATTTTACAAAAAGGTTTCCTACACAATGCTTCTAGCTAAGCTAAGTAAGAATTACAGATAAATCACTTTAACAAAAGTGCAACACAACTAAGGACATATAATGACTTAATGCAGGAAACCGGTCCTTTGTTATGTTGCTTCTCTGTTCTTGACGCCTTGAATGTCACTTGCAGGTTGGCAACACACTTGAGAGAGAGCTCAATGAATTCTGGAATGTACAAGTGTTTTGTTTTGCCTTTCCTTCATGTTAATGTTGCATAAGTGACATCACTTGAATGATGTAAGCATATTTGGTACAAAAGCATTCCCCATAAAGTGACTGCTCCATTGTTTGGTGTTGCGTGTGTGCAGCGGAACAGTTGCAATTACTTTACAGCTGTGGGGAGTTGACTGGTACTGTCAACAAGGGAACTGGTGTGGCTTTGTTCCCTCTGTTGTTTCTTGGATTCTGAGTGTTGGAACATAGGCCAGGTTTGAGACTTGTCGATCTTGAGCACTTTGAGAATGTGGAGCAGATTCCCCATCTGGTTCTTAACATTAAGTTTGTCAAATCATCAAAACATAGCAGGACACATAACTTAACAGCAACTTGCGCCATAATTTTGCACTTTTTTATATCTTTAATAAAGCTTTTCTTAAGGGACTTGGACTGCTTATGAAGTTAGAGTACTGTGAGTTAACGACGTTGATGTAAATCAGAAAGGTAAACTCTTGATATATCCTTGTATTTAATACTTTATCATGAGGATACTGCTTTAGTAGTTTATAGTAGCATTACATGTGACTTATAATTAAACTTATCCTAGGAGAATAACTAATCCGGATAAGCTCTGCCTGTATACTTAAGTAGAAGAGATTTGCTTGAATATCTGATGTCACTTGCAATTATACCCAATGCAGTTTGCCTTTTCTTTACATGGATAACGAAACCTCAAATTCCAATATTATAGTGTCATGAAAAAGAAAAGCCCTAATAAGCTTTTTAGGTTGATATCCTGTCTATTCAGGCTATAAGTAATATTTACTTCCAGTAATGAAATTATTAAGGTAAATAAGTTTATGAATAGATGATGTTACCTCACCACTCAAACAAAAATAGGAAGATAGAAGACAAGTTACACTGGGCCTCGACGAATGCGCACATGATTCTGAAGTTCACTATGTATAATTGCCCAATAACTTTATCTTGGCGGGTCCATTTCGCGGCCCAACAGCGTGTGGCTTTTCCTGCTACTTGCCGTTGTATTGCATAGACTATAGACCTATGGAGAAATCATAAAAGCTATTTGTGGGATCATTTTCATAAATAGTCTAATGTAATTTTTGAGTTTTGACGAAGTGCACACATGCTACTTAGGATTTTGTTTTACCATCAAATTACTGAAATTCTGGTGGTTGATAACCGCAGGGCATTTTTAAGCTATTAATCCATGCATGGTATCTATGGTCTTACATGTGTAAGAGAAGATTTGGCAGCAACCTCTGTACTTATTATTGATAGTCCCTTCCATAGGTTACTCCTTTAGTTGGTCACTTAGAATGTTACAATCTTTATAATTCCTCTAATTCTTCTCATCAGAAATAAATTTAGTGACCTTTGAGCTTAATATTGAATTTATATTGTTTTTACGAATGTGATCTTTAATTCAACTAATACGAACAAATGGTTTGACCTCGTACTACTTGAATTTTGATTTGTTTTTTGTTTTGAGTTTGAACATGGATGGTGGATACTGAAATTGAAATTGATTGCTTGAGTGCCTTAATGCTTGTAGCTTGCAGAGAAATTTGTAGTATTTGAACCACAAACTTTCTCTTGCTTCTTTTTATGAATTTTGATCCTTTCTGGATTACGAGGACCCTTATTTATAGTAGTGGAAGAGAGGATATTAGTATTGAAAATAAACTCTTTTTCTTTTATATGATTGGTTGTTTTGAATCATCGACCAATCAGATTAAAGCAGTGGTACTGCCAAATTTAATAGCCCAAACTATGTCACTCGTACATGTGATGCATTTTTTATTTGACTTGACATGTTACGTCATTTATTTGGCATGCTACATTATTTGACGAGTGCCACAAGTGTTACAACCCAAAACCTCACGCCGCCACTGACACCTAAAGAGCTTCTATCTCTTAAAATCATTACCAAATAAATCATAAGAGATCATGATAATCATTAAAAAATGAACCATGGATATAATAGTGTCTCAAAACAAACATAAGTCTAAAAACATGTCATAAAGTCTTATATGACCCAAAATATTCTGCATGTACTCATAATAGCATCTATAAAATATCTGAATATAAAGATCAAGGGTGAAGCCTGAAAAGATAATAGTAAAGATAGACTCTAAAATGGTACCAAGAATAGAATTGGTTAGCTCACCTCAACTGATTGGACTACAGCTTCGAACTAGATCACTATTGCCATGCGGCATCAGTAGTAGGATCTGCACAAGGCAGAAAAGTAACTTTTATGAGCCGCAAGGCAAAATGAGATTATCGGTCTGCTCCTCTGTCTTACCTCACGACCAAAATAAATTCAAGAAAGCAATAGCAAAAGTATGTATGCATATACAATAATCTATGATAAGTAAGGCAAGTATAAATCAATCAACAAGTCAAACCATCTTACCATCGACCCTCGTGGACTAGCTAGAATCACTAGACCTATCAATGGGCCTCAATGTCAGGGCTACTAGACTTGTACGATGGGTCGTCGCAATCCAAACTACTAGACCTCAGAGAATAGACCATCACGAAATAAATCTGTTAGATTTAATAGTCATGACATCCATATCAACTCAATGCAAAATAATAAATATAATATTTAGTACAACTAACAACATTATTTGATGATGTCACAATCTACATTCATGTGACCAATACCTGGCATGCTATCCGATTTGAGTGAACCAAACCGTACAACAATATCCATCTATATGCCTCTTAAATGTATACGAAAGCTTTTTCAAGAGACGGTTATTTAGACGATTTAAAATCAATGCACGATAAATAACTTAAACCATACTTTATAAATAAATGAGAAATATATAAAGGTAAAACATTTCATTCATGCATGCTATATAAGTAATCATAAATTTACAACCCACAAATAAATAAACTACTACCATCTATGAAATGTACATTACTTGAAATGAAATAGCCATTTGAGGCGGGTCCTAGTGACTTAAAAGAATGATACTAATAATACTTCATGGGTAAAAGTGTGGAATCTCACTAAAAATATCAACAAAAGATGTGGAGCTATTCTATCTATGGGGCTCGTGTTGCTCAGGTCTAGTCCTTAAAGATAGAAATAAAAATTTGACTAATGAGCCTATGTTCCACATACCTAGTATGTGTTATAAATTATTTCCTAAAAAATTGGCACACAATTTAAAGGAAACATGTGAGATACATAAACATTAATATAAGAAAGAAATATTTATATTAATTGATAATTAGACAATAATATGAAACTTAAGTAAAAAAAAATATTTCAAAGTCATCCATTATCTTAAACGTGTAATCCAACATCATATGAGATTTTATTTCTAATTGGGAGTATTATACTAGCACCGACACAAGATGTAAGTCAATTAATTTTGTACCTAACAGCAAATATCATATCCTACTTGTTCGGGTCAATCCATCATAGTGTCTTACGAAACAACTTAGTCATGCTAATAATGTAGTACAATAGTACCCTCTCTTGGGACATTCTATCATAGTTCTAAACCATTAGATAGGTCCTACACCTACACCAACATGTGTAGCTTCATAGTGTCACCATAGAACTAATCTGAACTCAATCGATGAATTCAGGTAACTCCATAAATATTTGTATTTACCAATAATGATATTTATAGTCAATTCAACCATTTGTGAGAAGTTATATGAAAAATATTTCACAAATCAAATTAAGCCATTTGATAAAATATTGTATGTGCTATTTTCATTTATTTAAGTTATCAAACATAAAACAGTGTTACATGTTCAAGAAAACAATTCAAATAGCATTTAAATATTTATATGCAAGATGGTGCAATCCCAAACCGCTTGTTTCCTACAAGCTAGGATTCACATTTAGACTTTAATTGTACATTTTTCAATATGCATTTGGAGGAAAAGCTCCACGAGGTAATAAGTTTCACCATACCTCAATTCACTTTTCGAATCTTACCCCAAATGTTTCAACGACTCTAATAATTCATAATGCTATGAGCTTGCATATATCAATAACGTGTCACAATCATAAAAACTAAGTCAACTAAGTGTCTTGCACTTAGGTCCAACATTACTAGTTTCGCATAAATTCATAGTTTTACCATCTAACATTGATTCTTGAGTTTTAACTCTAAATTTTTCATTACATGTGTTATGAATTCTAGTTGCTTCGTTAGAAATTCCAAACAACCTTATGTTAGATATATGTTTTAATGATGGAAAAATAACTTACTTCTATTGCAGGAAAATAACTCCAAAGAAGTAAGTCAGAAACTAAAGTGGAAGAGTACGAATAGAGAAGAATTCAAGATACTATCCAACATCCAAAAAGATTGATTAAAGAATGAGATTCTACTGAATATTCAGAAGAAAGGATTAAGGAATAAGTCATGCCATGATTAGGGGCATCAAGGAGAAAAAATATTTGATTCCAGTTATTTACAGAAGCGCATAACAACCAATCTGCATGGAAGAATTGCGGAGGTTAATCAATCACGGAAACAACGGTTGTCACGCCAATCTTCAGGGACCAAGTATAGAAAGTTACTCTCTTATTCTCGGAAGAAATTAATCAAGATTGATTATGAGGATCAATTCCCTTAGGTTGCCCATCATCTAAGGATCTGTCATACCGAGAAGACTGTATTCAAATCACATATATACATCAAGAGGCTCAACGAAGGCATATACTTTGATCAAACCATTTATCACTCTTTTTGTTCTACTCCAAACATGCATTGTAGTCTATTCTAAATTTACTATGTAACTAGGAATAGAAGAAAGAGAGAAAAGAATCACTGGTGAGGCATTGTTTCAAAATCAAGAAAAGAACATACATAGTGAAGAAATTATTAGTGTATAACAATATCAACACACCTGTATCAAAGATTTCAAATACTCAGAAGAAAACTCCCTTGCAATCCAAGGGGACTGGAGTAGGATTCATATTGAATCCGAGCTAGTATAAAACATCAGTTGTCATTTACTTCCTGCAATTTACTTTCTGTACTTACTTCGTATTTACATCGCGTAAAGGATTCAGTCGACTAATAATAAAATTAGTCAACTACCTAGTGAAAGAAAAGAAAGAGTTACAATTCACTCCCCTCCCCCCTCCTCGCGTACTTTCAATTGGTATCAGAGCAGGTCTTACATATTTAACCTTTTACTTAAAAACAAGTGATAAAAGATCATCAAGTAACTGCTGGAACACTATTTCAAGAAGGGACATCTCAAGTAAGGCCGTCATATTTCAATGGACAGCACTTCTCCCATTGGAAAGTTCGCATGGAAATATATGCAAAGTTCTAAGACGTCAAAGTGTGGCGTGTAATCAAGAAGGAAAACTATCCCCTTACAGCAGCAAAGTCGGACAAGAAAGCTGAAGGACAAACATCCACTGATCCAGAAGGTATAGATGATTATTCTGATGAACAAATGGAAGTAATCCAAGTTAATGCTAAGGCACGAAATTTGTTATATAATGTCATTAGTGGAGAAGAATATAAGAAAATTTCAAGCTGCGATACAGCTAAGGAAATATGGATAAACTAGAAGTTACTTATGAAGGAACGAGCAAAGTGAAAGAAATAAGGATAAATCTGCTAGTTCATGACTATAAGCTCTTTCAGATGAAAGAAGGTGAATCTATTAAAAATGTTTGCACGATTCAGCAAGAGGAAGTTCAGGAATTGCAGTTGCAACTCAATGGCATGCGCAAATCTACCAGTTACAGTTCTGTCAGGTCTAACCAGATTACCTATAGGTCAACTGGCAAACAACCTGCTAGAAATGAGACTACTAGTAAAGACACCACTAGTAGATCCAGTGAGAAATCCATTACTATTTGTCATTACTGCAATAAAACTAGTCATAAGTACTTCTTTTGTAGATTTCGTAACACAAATATTGCCGAATGGATTTGGAAGCCTAAAAATGGCCCTGATATTAATAGAACTAACCAAAAAGGACCCAGGCAAGCGTGGGTACCTAAAAGAAGGTAATAATCTTTCTTTGCAGAAACACCACATGAAAAGTCGAGAGGGAAAATGATATCTCAATAGTGTGTATTCTAGTCACCATGACGGGCGACAAAAATCTATTCAAAGAAGTCACCAAAATCAATGGAGGAAATGTCAAGTTTGGTGATGACTCAAAAGGCAAATTTGTTGGTACCGGAACAGTTCCATTTAGCAATAACTGTGATATTACTGAAGTTTATCTTTTACACAGACTAAACTATAATCTGCTAAGCATCAGTCTACTATGCGATTCTAGATATGAAGTGAAATTCAAGAAAACTAGGTGTGCTATTGAAGACGAATCAGATCATCCTTCCGGGAAAAAGGTATGGAAATGTCTATTTTTATATTGCATTGATAATCTAGATAGTCATATATGTCTAGCATCCATATCCTATGATCCGTGGATTTGGCACAAAAAGCTTGGTCATGCCGGCATGCGTTTGCTTGAAAAACTATCCAAGCATGAATTGGTTGTTGGTCTTCCTAAGCTCAACTATTCCAGAAATCATGTACGTGATGCATGTCAACTTGGTAAGCAAAGAAGTTCTTTCAAACTCAAAGATATTGTTTCCATAATCTCTTCAGCTCTTGCATATGGATTTGTTTGGACCTACTAGAACTACCAATATAGGAGGAAAAGGGTATGTTTTAGTTATTGTTGATGACTACTCACGTTTTACATGGGTAATAATTTTTAGCTTACAAAGATGAATCTCTAAAGAACTTTGAGATCTTCTGCAAAAAGATAGAGAAAAGGGGTACCTTATCTCAACTATTCAAAGTGATCATGGAGGAGAATTCAAACGCAGATCATTTGAGGAATTCTGCAATGACCAAGGATACACTCATAACTTCTCAGCACCAAGGTCACCACAGCAAACGGGGTAATTGAACATAAAAATAGAACTCTATAAGATATGGCTAGAATCATGATACTGGAGCATTCTCTACCAAACTACTTATGGGCAAAAGCAGTCAGCACAGCATGTCATATATTAAACACGTGTTTGATTCGACCCATTCTGAAGAAGACTCCATATGAACTCTAGAAAGGCAAGAGATCTAACATTGGATACTTTCATCCCGTTGGAAGCAAATGTTTTGTCCACAATAATGGTAAAGAAAACCTCGATAAGTTTGATCCAAGAAGTGATGAAGGTATATTTCTCAGTTACTCTAATAATAGTAGATCTTTTGGAGTTTATAACAAGCGTACTCTATGTGTATAGGAATCAGTTCATGTTATTTTTTATTATAATAACTCTATGGCCGAGAAAGGATTCCTTGCAGGTGATGAAGATATCAGCCAAAATCAACCCAAGATCAGTGAACAGATTGATCCAAAAGAATCGGTTGACAATAAAAATGAAATCTCAAAGTCGACAAATGAAGCTATCAGCGAGCATGTTGAATCTCAAACAGAGTCGACTACTCGACATGCTAAAGTAGTACCAAATGAATGGAGAAGCAAATCTGAATATCTACATGAGTTTATCATAGGAAATCCAAACGACGGAATGAAAACCAGATGAGCTCTTAAGAAAAAGGCTAACATTGCACGCATATCTCAAATAGAGCCAAAGAAAGTTGATGAAGCTTTGAAAGATTCAAGTTGGGTATAAGCTATGCAGAAGAACTTGATCAGTTTGAAAAAAATCAAATTTGGACATTGGTACCCAAGACAGCAAACACAGCAATTATAGGAACTAAATGGGTATTCAGAAACAAGCTGAATGAAGAAGGCAAAGTCATTCAAAACAAAGCAAGGCTAGTCGCACAAGGCTACTCCCAACAGGAAGGAGTCGATTATGATAAAACCTTTGCTCTGGTGGCTCGGTTAGAATGGATTTGGATTTTACTTGCATATGCTTCTTTTAAAGGTTTTAAATTATTTCAAATGGATGTTAAAAGTGCGTTTTTAAATGGTTTTACTGATGAGGAGGTCTATGTTAAACAACCTCCTGGACTTGAAAGCTCACAATTTCCTTACTATGTGTTTAAGTCGACTAAGGCTCTCTGGGTTAAAATAAGCACCTAGAGCCATCTATGAAAGACTAAGTTCATTTCTGGTTAGTCATGGCTTCTCAAGAGGTAAGATCGACACTACTCTCTTTTTCAAAAGGTCATCATCAGGTAATCTCATTATTCAAATTTATGTTGATGAAATTATATTGGAAGTGCTAACCCTGTCTTATGCAAGGAATTATCACATCTCATGCAAAGCAAGTTCGAAATGAGCATAATGGGAGAATTGACGTTCTTCCTTGGACTTCAAATTCATCAATCAGACGAAAGTATCTTCATATGTCAGACGAAGTACACAAATGAGCTGATACAAAAATTTGGAATGAGCAATGCAAAGCTCTTGGAACTCCCATGAGTCCAGCTACATCCCTTGACAAAGATGAGGAAGGAAAACCGGTGGATGAATCAAAATATCGTGAAATGATTGTATCTCTACTTTACTTAACTGCTAGTCGACCTGACATAATATTTAGTGTGTGGTAGATGTGCCAGGTTCCAATCAGCTCCCAAAGAGTCTCACTTAACTGCAGTGAAACAAATTATTAGATATCTCATTGGGACTACATCACACGGTTATGGTATCCACGTCCTAACAATTTTAAGCTTGAAGGTTTTCAGATGCAGATCCTGTAGGAGATAAAGATGATAGGAAAAGCACAAGTTGAACATGCCAGTTACTAGGAAAATCACTCATCTCCTGGAATAGTACGAAATAGGGATCAGTTGCACTATCTACAATTGAGGCTGAATACATTACTATCGGACAATGTTGTGCTCAACTACTCTGGATGACTCACCAACTAAGTGAC
>MCJB01048333.1:134099-147693 GCA_002018475.1 Nicotiana obtusifolia | reverse complement strand
AGATAGGAACAAAAACAAAATCAAGAAAGAAGAATGACTCCAATTGGATGATTGATGCCACAGTAAGATTCCAGCCACACACAAGCCCAACTCTGTCCACACATACACATAGTGTTGAGAATGATAATACCTATATGATTCTAGAGCACTATCCAGTGGTATTAGCATGTTACCATGCTCAACCTGGAGGTGTGATAGACTTATATAGGCTACCTCTTCAGACAACAGCACACAATGGAAACAAGGGAAACTCACCAGAATCATCACAAAGGAAGAAATGACAACTCACAGGAAAACTCATCAGCAGCATCAACACAATCAACAGCAGCAGAAACACTTATAAGCAAATGACAGGCAGCAGACACAGCAACACTAACTCCTTCACAGACATGGCAGAACCTCCTTCCCACACATCCAGCAACATCAATCAGCAGAGGCAGCAACACCAAAGCAAAACAACAAAGCACCAATCGTTATTCTTCAGCATCATCCTCAGCATCAATACCAAAATGAAACGCAACAACCCCAATCAAGGCACAGGCAAGACAGAAAACAACACAAGCAGCAGAGCAGAAAACCTTTCACATAGGAGTAGGCCATTCATGCAATTGCATTGTGTGGTATTAGCCCCCCCGATGCTCATCCTAATGCAATTGCATCAATTACCTCCTACCTATAAAAACAGCAACCTTCACAGTACTGTCAGGGACATAAACTACAATCAGCAAAGTAACTCTCAAATGGCCAAAACAGGACAATTTCCTCATACAACTTTAGACAGAAGAGACAGCAACATAATCCAGTCAAAGCAGAATTCCAGCAGTTGCATGACCAGCAGATCACTCAAAGAAGCAAACTTCAAACAACTAGAAGTAGAAATGCACAAGAATAGAATGGGAGACCTAGATGTATTTCACTTTGATTTTGTACAGATGTTTATCTATCATCTATATAAGATAGATATACACTATTTTAACCTAGGTCGAATACACTTTGTACCTAACAAACACCTTTTGTATTTTTGTATCTATGAGATAAGGTACATTTGTTTTTTTGGGGAGGTAAGGTTCATGTCCCCCTCCCATTCTGTAAACTTTATCTACCTGACATCAATAAAAGCTTCGTAGTTTATTAAAAAAAAAAAAACTCATAAGACAACCATGTTCCAACACCCTTTCTATGATGGTCGTGAATCAGTCATTATAGCCTCACTATAAACATAATTATTGAACCCATAACCACAATTATATTTTGGAACGACACTTTCTCAGAACACCAATACAGTGACTAGTCAGTGAATCAACTTGGCAGAAACAAATGCAGTTTCCTTAGGCAGTTACAGAAGTAAAAAATGCATCAAATTACTATAGAGTTCATCATCCCTACCCTTTTTAAGCACTGTCCAGATTTTAATGCAAATAACAACTTAGTATTTACTGTCAGCAATCCTTTGAACAAACTGGCTTCAATAAATTCTTAAGTACATTCCATCAGCAAAGAACCAACTAGTAATGCAGCAATCGTGCAAAGGTACATAATACTGGAAGAAACTAGGTCCTGGTTTGGCATGTATTGTTAACACAGCAAGGACTCGGACAGCCCTTAATGTCACTCGATTAACACCTATAGTTCTAAAGTATGAATCCCATAATCAAACAAATCACTGTAATAGTTAAAACAGAAACAGAATCCAATCCTTATGGAGCTAATAGGTTCAGTTACATTACTACACGGAGGCGATAAGTGTAATAGTACTAGCTGATCAATAGTGACTAACAAATTAAGATGATTAACGCGTAACACAACTGTGGAATATGTAAAGTAACAATGACTGTTTTTGAAATCGAGATTAGTTAACATGAGTGACAAAGAAAATGGCTTGACAGAATACAATCCATTTTTGAACAAGTGCGATGCGAAGGAACCTCAAATTCTAACACGCTAATACATACAGTTGGGGTTGGAAACAAAATGTTTTCTAGTAACATACTGAGCATGATTAAGTAAAGATTAAACAATGACGAATCGGCGCGAAGAACAGAGTAAAATGAATCAGGACAGAGACGTTTTTCCAAATAGAGATCAAAGTAAGATTACAATCCGTACAACATCGATACTTTGATTAAAATGAAAGAACGATTACAAAGAGAGATCTCTACATACCTAAATGCAGGAATCAGTTGAACAAATCTACGCGGTCGATGAACGAACTCTAATGAAGTCGCGGACAAACAAATAAGCAGCAACGCTCGAAATGGCAACTTCGACTCGTTTTTCCCTAACCCAAAACAATCACTAAACTATTTCGATTACTTTCAAAACCTTTTCATTTGGACCGTTCTTCCCTTCTCTGGCTTTCTTTTCTCTGTTCTTTTTAATTTTTTTAGACCTAAAAGAAGATTTTTCTTTCTTAAAAACAGATTTTTTGAACCCCTAAAAAAAACTTTTATACTGAAAATTTCTTTCTCCCAAAAAAAAATCCCCCCTTCTACTGAATAAAATTGGAACTATATATAGGAGGCCTCCCCAAAAGCCCTTTTCCCCCAAGAAACCCAAAAAATAAACGGAAAAACAAAAAGAAAAATCAAAAACTCACCTCTGTCCGAAAACTCCAAATCTTTTTTTTTTTTTTTCAAAATCGAATCCGGGACAAATGGAAGGCGAGAAAAATCAATCCACGGCCCCCATTCGTTCCGAGTGTGGTCCCAAATACGCCAAAACCCTCGAGTGTACGCCTTTGTCAGGGATTTGTTAGGGCTATAGTACGTGAGGAAGAGGGGGAGGGGACCACGGACGAGTTGGGGTTTCAACTCGTCCGAGTTTTGGACGTTTTTTGGCGGTGGAACCGCGGCGGATGGGGGCTGGGCAGAGGAGGGTGCGGCGGAGGGGTGGGGAAGATGTTAGGTTAGGGTTTAGTTTAAGGAAGGTTTTATATTTAGGTGGGGATGATTTTGGGCCGTTGATCTCATTGTGATCAACGGTCCCGATCGGGCAAGGGGTTTGGGGTGTTGGGCTGACCGGCTGGGATGGTATAATTGGGCCAATTTCTTTTGAAATTTTGGCCCAATTCGTTTTTAACTCTAATTAATCCCTCTCTTTAATTGTTAACTAATTTTCTAAAAAACAAAAGTCCTAGTAATATAAAAAATAAAAATCCTAATTCATCAAAATACGAAACTAAACTAATTTAACATGATGCTAGGCTCTATGAATTAAACGTTAAAACTAGGCCACGATAAAGATGCACTATTTTATGATTTTTAATTTTGTTTTCTTGAATTAATGACCTAATAGTTAAATATGAGTAATTATAGATCCAATTAATTATTAAAATGGCTAATAATCAATTCGAACTATTTTATTTATTTTTAGGAGTATTTAGGGCAGGGCAAAAATCACGTGCTCACACTCAATTACTGTTGAAGGTAACTCAGAATACCTATATTTCCCTGCCTGAATTGTAAATACTAATAATCTTCACTAATTTGGTACCTCTTATTTGAAAATCTCCCCCCTAAACTCACTTTAAGAATGCCAAGTGATTTTTTAATAGCTTGCCACTTGGCTTAACCACAATGCTAATTATATATGATAACTTTATTCCTTTATATATATAAATATAGATGGCATTATTTGTCAATTAATATCCTAAAAGTATTTTGATAAACCAACATTATTATATTTATGCTTTTACAATAATAATATAGATAAATATAGATATAGATAGGTTAACTGTGCGAAGATCTTTTCTGAAAAACCTTTGCCCAAGGCCCGTTTTTCCATCAAACTTTCTGTTTTCCGCTGCAACAAGAAAGAACCAATATCCAAGTATTATTTTTTTCGATTATCATCTTCATATGTGACAAGTTCGAATCAAAGTGACACCCTAGCATTCGTCAGCTTTCATTTGCTTCTCCTATTGTTCTCCCTTCCAGTCTTCCCGAACTCAATCCTTTGTTGTATCTGTGTAATAAATTCTCTTGTGTTTTTGCAGGCGTATCGGAGAAACATCAACAGGGAAAGTTAATTATCATGCTCGCCGATGCAAGTGCTACTGCGGAAAAAGAGATGAGAAGTTAAGATCATGAGCAGTTAATTAAAAGATAAATTAGTCAGATCACAATATTTTAAAATTAACAATAAATATGTTAAAAGAATTAATACAACAAAAATCAAATAAGAGAGATAAGTGTAACTAAACCACATGGAAGATTGAAGTGATAAAGCTAAACTTGAGGGGAAGACTGAAATTATCCATAACTAAGGACCCGTTTGGCCATAAAAAAAAGTCCACTTTTTTGAGAAAATATTCACCTTTTTCGTAATCGATGTTTGACCATAAAAATTTTAAATTTCACTTTGAAATTGAAATTTCAAAATTTTTCGGAGATTGAAAAAACTATAAATAGCTGTTTTTCAAATTTTTCACTTCAAATAACTCACAAATTTCAAAAACATTACAAATTATATTCCTATCCAACTACAAATCTAATTTTCAAATACCATTTTTACTTAAAAAATTATTTTTTTCCAAAATTTCACAATCCTTATGTCCAAACGCCCGCTAGATCTAATAACTGAACTAATATCTATTACTCACTACAAGTGTACAACATTGACGAATCAATCTATTCATGAGAAGCAAATTTAATCGCGCCATTGACAAGTATTTTCTCATCATTGCATACTGGATCCAACATAACTATGTTAGGCCCACTGGCAAACTCACCGACCTATCATTCTAACCGGCACGGACCACCGTCTTTAACCACTTCTCATTTTTTTGTTGGCTCAAGAGAAGCCAGCAAGCCACCAGATCAAGAGTAATAATAATAATAATAATAATAATAATAATAATAATAATAATAATAATAATGACGCTAGTTAAAATACAACTAAACGCTGTAAATTAAGCCCACCACATGCATTTGCACCAAAATATCATCCGGCAGACTAACAAAGCTTAACAACTAAAAACAACACATAAACCTTGCAGTTGCAGCTAAAGCTAGAACCAAAGTTCTTATACAAAACTAAACTAAACTGGGTCACAATCGCAGAACCCAGCTTCACTATGCGAACTCCAAAAGAGATTAGAACTAAGACTAGGAGAACCATCATCATACATCAAGTCTTTCTATAGAGGTATTGTTGGACTAAAGAAAGGGAGGAAAGAGGAGATTGACCTCTATACCAAGGGTCAGCCATCTTCTCAAGATTGGCCAAGCCCTATCGTTTAGATGGTCTTTCATCATCCTCTCCACCGTCGTCATCAGAGTCATCTTTGCCTGATCTCTTCCTCTTTGGCAGCGCCTCCGCCTTTCCGCTAGTGTCTTCATCATCATCCTCTTCCTCTTCCTCCTCAAATGCATCTTCCTCACCATTTTCTTCTGGTTCAAAATCACTAGCATCTTCTTCATCCTCAGCACGGGCCACTGGCCTAACAAGATACTCTGTGCCCAGATCCCCCTGGCATACAGTTCAGAGTAATATATCAGTGGGCATTGATCTTCAGCAAGAACACATAAAAGGAAATGAAATTTTACAAGATAAATTAGAGTGGTTAAGAATGAAATTCTTTCTAAGCTTCACCAACTTCACCCGTAATAAAATTCTCACTAGCAACAAAGGCAATAATAATCAACTATTATAGTTAAACAACAACCTAATATGCAAGCAAATCTAATCCCTCTCCAGGCACTAAACAGAAGTACCAAATGAAGAGGGTCTAACAAAGGTAACTCATAGTAGAAGCCACACAGGCAAGTACGGTGTGATTGAAGAAGACTAAATGAACCAGAAAAACCAACGAATGTATTTAAAACAAATGGAAAATTCGCAAATTGCTGGACTCTTAAAATTCTAGCAATAATATAGATCTTCAGAAACAACTCAGGCCTCATAATTCTTATAAACTCAAACAAGTACAGCCAATGATTATGTAATTACTCTAAGAAGGTAAACATTTTCTTTATGTAACCTACAAAGCAAGGAGCTTATTTTTTTTGGGGGGGCTTAACATAGGCATTTAAATAGAGAATAGACGTATTAGCCAGAAGAAATCTTCCAAGGTGGTAATTCATCAATTTCAAGAAAAAACATACAAGTACATAGAGTACCAAAAAGAATCGAGGTGATAATTTCGACACACATAGATTTATCCCAAAAAGGAAATCACATCATCTTGGATTTACAGGAAAACAAGAGAGAGAGAGAACTTGCCCCTGAAAGTTCCAAACCACCAACCCCTACAAGAAGTCACAAAACCATACCAAAATTCTCTTAAAAAAAAAAAAAAAAAAGGAGAGAGAGAGAGAGAAAGAGAACGCACACGAGTCATCTCACTAGTATGCAGCTACCGAGCAGGATGCAAACCCACAAACCAAAATAAATCCAGAAAGGTTACCTTTTGTCCACAGTAAAAGTAGCTTCCAGGAAAACGTTCGTAGAAATTTACTTGGAGATCCAAATATTTGTAAATATTCATAAAATACCAATCCCTCCATAGTGTATTACCAAAGAAAAGGGGGAAGAAAAACTATCAATTCAAAGTTCAGAAAATAATTTTCTTCCCCCAAAAATAGAATCTTAGGAGAAAAAATCGTACTTCTTTTTAAAACGAGAAAAACTCGTATTAACCAGCATTAAAAGATATATTTTTATCAAAATGGGCCATAGAGAAGCACTGACCAAAAATTTTTTCTGGATTCATCAGATCTGCATATGTAACTTGGATTATCTCACCAATAACTCAAAATAGAAAATAAAATAGTTCACATACCCAAAAACTTCTTCCTTTCAAACAAACATGACCAAACATCAGATTGCCAAATAAACCCAAGTTTAACAAAAACATTAGAACTATCCAAAAAACCACAGATCTGAACTATTTGAACATTGAAACTGAAATAAATACAAGCAAACTTTTATTTACTTTAAGCAAACAACTAATACTACTGAAATAGAACAGATCCGAGAATCTTCAACAAGAACAATAGAAGAACACAACAAGCATAGGTACCAACCAAAATAACTACATATATAACAAACTTATCATAAGCAAAGAGCAAAATTGTAATTTTGGGCAAAAAAGAGTGAAAATTACAAACTAGGTAGTTTTCAATCATTACCTCATCTTCTTCACCTTCCTCCTCGTCGTCATCATCGTCATCGCCATCGTCATCGTCGTCGTCACTATCACCTTCATCGTCCTCATCATCCTCGTCGTCTTCATTGTCCTCGTCATCCTCATCGTCATCTACAGAGTGAACTTGTGTACCACTACCCGAGCTCTGTATGACCTCTTTCTCATCATCTTCATCATCCTCGGCGTCCTCGTCGCCGTCATCATCGTCGTCCTCGTCATCGTCCTCGGCGTCCACTTCCTCGTTTTTGTCAAGCTCTTCGACCTCGTCGTGAACTGTTGCTTCCTCAAACTCTCGCTCATCGTCGATAATAGCCATGTCGGAGAAAATTCAACGGAGACTTTTTCTTTTTTTTCTTCAGAAAAGTCAAAATTAAAATTTTCAGAAAGTTTTGAGAGAGAAAAAGTGGGAATAGAGAAGCATCTTCGTTCTTCAGAGTAGCTACGCAGACCGTTTCATCTCAGCCGTTGAATCAGGAAATAACACGGATCGATGACGTGGTGACTGATCCAATGGCTGAAAGCAGATCTTGTAGTGTTTCTCGAGCGTGAATAGTTTGCGGCGCGCTGTGTACTATTTTTCTTGTGATTTTGGTGGTCACGTGAATTGCGCCTGATGGAGAATCTAGGGTTATGTTGTTGGGATATTTTTCTTTTGTTATTCTGGAATAATCTCGGAAAAGAAAAAACAAAATTTGGAATAATCCTTTGGTGGTGGGCCACATCAAATCCATTCTGTCGCTAATCTTAGGTTTTCACTTTGATTTTGTCAAAACCCATCACTGTTATGTCAAATATTAATCTTCTTTATAGGCAACTCGTTAGTATTGTTACTAGTACAATATACACAGCCTAACTAGCTTATAGAAAAAAAGGGAAACAAATATACTTCTCTATTTTCGGATATTGTCTATATTTGATCTCCGTGATATTATTATTACAATCCATATCCACACGTGTTAGTTCATGCCATATGTTATTTAACATAAAATCCAAGAAGTAATTATCTTTGAGATGATAAGAAGTTAATCATATTGGTCTTAAGTGATATAAGGGTGTACAAGGGTGATTAACAAGTATTAGGAGTTAAACGAATCAAGGATGTTGTAACTCATATTTTCGAGTAAACCTAGAGGTGCTTAATACACTCAAGAGGTCATTTTTAAAGTATTTGAATCATATAATATCCGTATCATACGTATTGAAGTCAAACGAGTTATGAAACAAAAGTCGACAAAAGTTGTCGCAACTTAGGTTCATAATTTTACTTAAACATTAGGTCAAATATTTCTAAGCTTTTCTCCCAATTTACAAGGAATTACTGGGTGATCTACCTACAAAATTAAAGATTTATGAGTCTAGTTTCATACGCATTAAACCGTTTATCAATACAATCTCGGAGTATAGAGATAATTGTATTTCCGCAGACCTGCGCAGATTGGTAGGTGACAAGTAGGTGCATCACCTACTTGCCAAAAGTAGAGGACAAAATTAAAAGTCCCAAAGTCGGCCAAGAGAGGACTTTTAAGGGGTTATAAACTCAGTTATTTCACCCTTATTTCAGACCTTCAAAACCAAATTGAACCCCTGCAACCCCTCCCCAAAAATCCCACACAAACCCTAATCGATTTTCTCTCTTTTTCAAGTTCTAATTGGGGGTGAAACCTAGAGTTTGAAGAACCAAGGAAAGGGCTGAGTTATCCAAAAATTAAGGTAAGTTTACTGCTCTCATTCATACATTTTTTCTCCTGTGAATTCATGGTAATTCGTTCTGTACATGTAAGAACTCACGGGACGGTGATCGGAAGCTGTGAGTTCGAGTTATTCACTTGTAGCAGACTGTTTTGTGTTGTTGTTGGGCTACGTGTTTTACCACTGTTTTGTGGAGTTTTGGAGGAATAAGGGTGTGGAGAAACACCATATAGATTTAGGGTTGTGGGCTGATAGTTCTTCGTAACATTTCTGGGTCGTTTGACACGACTACGGTGGCCATCATATGTATGAAGTGATTAGCTTGTGCCTGGACTGTTTTGGGAGGCTCAATATGATTATTATTGATGTTGTTTGGGCTGTTTGGTGATTGTTTTGAATTGTGTGAAGTCATATATATAGGGGATGTGCTGTCCATTTCATCGTAAAATTGGTCGTCGTCGATACATAATAGTTATGACGCTTAAATGATAACGATAGTATCGTTTCTCTTATTGTAGACTAAGGAGTTGTGACAGTTGCATAGCTTGAGATTGGGGTAGTATATACAAGGTATGTGAGGCTATCCCTTTCCTTCTTTTGCACGACTCCGATGGTACATGATGTAATGAACGAGCTTCCAAAGAAACTCTACTCTTAGAAGCTAGCAGTACTTACATTGTTTCCCCTCTTATGAAACGACTGACATTGATGTTGCTTCTCTTGTTCTTATGTTATCAATGTTATTGGTACTTCCTGATTCTAATAAAGTTCATAGTGAAGAGTTAGTCCTAATAACGTGTACAGAGGATACCAACCTTACGTCACTCCAAAAGGCTTAGAACGTATTTTCATGAGTCGAGCATGCATTATATATATGTATCTATTTTACTCTACCGAGCCGCGCGATAGTCGGCCGGGTACGGCACCTATTGTGCAACCACTGATCAGTTGGATTTTACCGAGCTCCACGTGGCCGGGTACGATTCTACCGAGCCATATGATGGCCGGGTACGTTTTTACCGAGCCTATTACGGCCGGGTATGATATGATAATGATGATGCCCACAGAGGCGTATGTTTTAAAAGTTTATTTATATATACATATGTATCATGCATTTCATGTCAGTAGCCCTCAGAGGTACCCAGATGTTACAGGTTGTATATTCTCTGTCCCTGCTTACATTACTATTCGTACTTATGGTTCCCTGCCTTACATACTCAGTACTTTATTCGTACTGACGTCCTTTTATTTGTGGACGCTGCATGTCGTGCTGCAGGTCTTTATAGACAGACAGGTGCAGCTCCCCCACCACAGTAGGCTGTCCAGTTCAGCGGTGATTGGCGAGATCCCTTCTCCAGACTTGTCGTGGTGTGGGTATGCATTTTTTGTTATGGAGATTATGGGTATGTCGGGACCCTGTTCCGGCTATATTGCAGTACTTATGTTCCTTTAGAGGCTCATAGACAGGTGTTGACTCATGTATAGTTTGGTATGCCTTGTTGGCTGATTTTTGTTGTATAGTCTTTCATGGTAGCGTGGTAGCTCGTACCTTATATATAGTTTCTTGATTGTCTGGTCATCCCATGTTATGTATGTTCATGCCATCATATTTTATTGTTGGTTGTCCATGATCCATGTCTACCATTTATATTGATCTCGTCAGCCCTAAAAGATAATAAAGAAGGTTAGATAAAATGTACGTTGGTGCTCAGCAAGTATGGTCGGGTGCTAGTCATGGCCCTCCAGTTTGGGTCGTGACAAACTTGGTATCAAAGCCAGTCTGTCCTAGGGATTATCTATGAGCCGTGTCTAGTAGAGTCTTGATTATGGATGTGTAGCACGCCACATTTATAATCAGGAGGCTACATGACATCTAGCGTTGTTACCTTCTTCCTAAATCTAGATCGTGCGTAGAGTTGAGTCGTAAGTGTTCGTCTCTAATATTCACCTTGTTTTCTTTTAGTGATGCCTTCGACTAGGAAGCAAACAATTAGTAGACGGCTTGATACAGCTGCGGGAGAGGGTACCAGTCAAGTGCCCCAAGCCAGAGCAGGCCAAAGTGAGGCTCAGAGCGAGATGCCGTCTCATACCTCATCTACTCCGTCTGCTCCAGAGGATATTAGGAGGCACCCAGCACCTCCAGTTCCTCCGTCCGGCACTACAGACCAGGATATGTGGAGTGCTTTGCAGTTATTGACTAGCTTGGTAGCTGCTCAGGCTCAGAGGCAGAATACAGGTGCTGCTGAAAAACCAGTTAGTACGAGAGTTCGTGATTTTATTAACTTAGACCCTCCAGTGTTTACCGGATCACACCCCAAGGAGGACCCGCAGACTTTTATTGACCAGGTTCATCGTACACTGCGGGTTATGCATGTTAGTGATACAGAGGCAGTGGAGTTGGCTTCTTATCGGCTACGGGATTTAGCGGTTCTCTGGTATGATAGTTGGGAGAGATCCAGGGGTTCGAATGCTCCTCCAGCTATGTGGAAGGAATTATCTGAGGCCTTTCTTCGTCAGTACTTGCCAGTTGAGATACGACGAGCTAGAGCTGATAAGTTCTTGAACCTTAGACAAGGTAATATGAGTGTGCAAGAGTACAATATGCAGTTTGATTCTTTAGCAAGGTATGCTCCCCATATGGTGGCCGAGATGAGTGATAGGGTTCATTTGTTCGTGAATGGGTTGGGACCACATCTGATAAATGAGTGCACGACAGCCTCCTTGGTACAGGGCATGGATATTTCCCATATTCAGGCTTATGCCTAGACCCTAGAGGATCGTAAACGCCAGCAAAGGGCAGATAGAGAGCAGGATAGGGGCCAGCATACGAGGGCGAGATTTGCAAGGTATTCTGATGACTTCAGAGGCAGCGTCAAGCCCCAGTCTTCGAGGTGTTTGGCTCCACCTATAGCTAGTGCTCCTCCACAGTTTCAGAGACCTCGATATGATCGATTTACCTATTCTGGTCCAGGTCAGAGTTCGCGGGCATCAGGCTCGCAACATCACAGGGATACTAGTCAGACGAGACCCCCAACACCACGTTGTGATCAGTGCGGCAAGGCCCACTTTGGACTGTGTCGTCGAGGTTCTGATGCATGTTATTCTTGTGGACAGCCTGCCATATGATGCGAGATTTTCCTAAAAGAGGAGGTGATGGTATGGCTCAGTTGACTGGATCTGTGTCTGGTTCTTCCTCATCAATTCGACCTCCAGCACGGGGTTTTCAGCAGTCGACAGGTCGTGGTAGAGGTAGAGGTGCAGGGCCGAGTTCGAGTGGTGCTCAAAATCGAACCTATGCTCTAGTAGGTCGCCAGGATCTCGAGTCGTCTCCAGATGTTGTTACAGGTATTGTCTGTGTTTTCTTATGATGTATATGCGCTGATTGATCCGGGATCTACATTATCATATGTTACACCCTTTGTGGCTAATAAGTTTGGCATTGAACCTGGATTGATAAGTAAACCCCTTGCGGTATCTACTCCAATAGGAGATTCTGTGATTGCTAGAAGGGTATATAGAGGTTGCACTGTGACGATTTGTAGTCGTCAAACCTTGGCAAATTTTTTGAGTTATAAATGGTTGATTTCGATTTGATAATGGGAATGGACTGGTTGGCCTCATGCTATGCAAATGTTGACTGTCGTACGAAGATGGTTAGGTTTCAATTTCCTGGTGAACCCATCATTGAATGGAAGGGGAACATTGCTACACCGAAAGGTAGGTTTATTTCCTATCTTAAGGCAAGGAAAATGATCTCAAAAGGTTATATTTATCATCTTGTTCACGTTAGGGATGTGAAGGCGAAGCCGCCTACTCTACAATCAATCCCCGTGGTCAATGAATTTCCAGATGTTTTCCCAGATGAACTCCCAGGCCTTCCTCCTGAAAGGGAGATTGAGTTTAGCATTGATGTGTTGTCTGACACTCAACCGATCTCTATCCCTCCATACAGAATGGCCCCGACAGAGTTGCGAGAGTTGAAGGCGCAGTTGAAGGACTTTCTGGATAAGGGCTTCATTAGGCCTAGCACTTCAACTTGGGGTGCGCTAGTCCTATTCGTGCGGAAGAAAGGTAGGTAATTACGAATGTGTATCGACTATCGACAGATGAATAAGTTTACTATAAAGAACAAGTATCCACTTCCAAGAATTGACGACCTTTTTGACCAACTCTAGGGTGCCAAGTATTTCTCTAAGATTGACTTACGTTCAGGGTATCATCAGGTGAAGGTTAAGAAGGATATTCCAAAGACGGCCTTCCGGACAAGATATGGGGCACTTTGAGTTCTTGGTGATGTCGTTCGGGCTAACAAATGCCCCAGCAGCTTTTATGGATCTCATGAATACTGTATTCAGGCCCTATCTTGATGTGTTCGTGATTGTATTCATTGATGACATTTTGGTGTATTCCCGTTCGGAGGCGGAACATGCGGGCCACTTGCAGATAGTATTACAGACGCTTCAGGATCATAAGCTATATGCTAAGCTCTCCAAATGTGAATTCTGGCTGAACTCAGTAGCATTCCTTGGCCATGTGATATCTGACGAGGGTATTAGTGTCGACACTCAGAAGATCGATGCAGTAAAGAATTGGCCGAGTACAACACCATCAGAAGTCCGCAGCTTCCTGGGGCTAGCAGGATATTATAGGCGGTTTGTAGAAGGGTTTTCCTCTATATCAGCACCATTGACTAAGTTAACACAGAAAGCTACCAAGTTCCAATGGTCTGACGCTTGTGAACGTAGTTTTCAGGAGCTG
>MCJB01048333.1:120604-133901 GCA_002018475.1 Nicotiana obtusifolia | reverse complement strand
GGCGTCCATGTTGACATCTACACAGATCACAAGAGTTTACAATACATCTTCAATCAGAAGGAGTTGAACTTGAGGCAGCGCAGGTGGCTCGAATTACTGAAAGACTACGACGTCAAGATATTGTATCATCCCGATAAAGCCAATGTTGTGGCAAACGCTCTCAGCCGTAAGTCAATGGGAAGCTTAGTGCACATTGAAGTAGGTAGATGGGGGTTGACTAAAGAGCTTCAGCAGCTAGCCAATATGAGAATCAGGTTATTAGACTCTGATGACGGAGGTGTTACTGTACATAATACATCAGAATCATCTTTGGTAGTCGAGGTAAAAGCACGGCAATGTGAAGATCCTATCTTAGTACGATTGAGAGAGAGCATTCAGCAGTTTAAAATTACGGCTTTTGAGATTGGAGGAGATGGGGAATTGAGATACCAGGGCCGATTATGTGTGCCTAATGTGGCAGGGTTGCGAGAGAAGATTATGAATGAGATTCATCAATCCCGATATTCCATCCATCCCGGCTCGACAAAGATGTATCATGATGTCAAAGAGCAGTATTGGTGGGATAGCATGAAGAAGTCTATTGCAGAATTTGTAGCCCAGTGTCCCAATTGTCAACAAGTAAAGATAGAACATCAGAAACCCGGTGGATTGCTTCAGAATATAGAGATTCCGACCTGGAAATGGGAGGTGATTAATATGGACTTCATTATTGGATTACCTCGCTCTTATCATAAGTTTGACTCCATCTGGGTGATAATTGATCGACTTACAAAATGTGCCCATTTTTTCTACCAGTTAAAACAACTTACACGGCTGAAGATTATGCTAAGTTGTATATCACGGAGATTGTTAGGCTTCATGGTGTACCGGTATCTATTATATCAGACCGAGGAGCTCAATTTATGGCTAACTTTTGGAGGTCTTTTCAGAAGGGTTTAGCCACACGAGTGAATCTCAGCACTGCATTCATCCGCAGACTGACGGACAAGCTGAACGTACCATTCAGACACTGGAAGATATGCTACGAGCATGTGTTCTAGATTTTAAGGGAAATTGGGATGACCATCTTCCACTCATAGAATTCGCCTACAATAGTAGCTACCATTCCAGTATTAAACTAGCCCCATACGAGGCACTATACGGGAGGAGATGTAGATCACCAGTTGGATGGTTCGAAGTCGGTGAAACAGAATTATATGGGCCAGATTTGATTCACCAAGCCATTGAGAAGGTGAAGGTGATACAGGAATGATTGAGGACGGCACAAAGCAGGCAAAAGTCTTATTCCCATGTCCGATGTCGTGATATGGAGTTTGAGGTTGGTGATTGGGTTTTCCTGAGGATCTCACCAATGAAGGGTATTATGCGTTTTGGGAAGAAAGGTAAGCTGAGTCCAAGGTATATCGGTCCGTATAAAATTCTTCGACGAATGGGATATGTTGCTTATGAGTTAGAATTGCCATCCGAATTGGAATTTGTCCATCCGGTATTCCATGTATCTATGTTGAGGAAATGCATTGGAGACCCTTCTCGAGTCATCCTTATCAAAGATATACAAGTTATAGAGGATCTATCATATGAAGAAGTGCTAGTGGCTATATTAGATCGACAAGTCCGCAAGCTGAGAACAAAAGATGTAGCTTCCGTTAAAGTATTGTGGAGGAACAAGAATATGGAAGAAATCACATGGGAAGCAGAAAAGGAGATGAAGTCTAAATACCCTTACCTGTTCCAGAATAAAGATAACGAGGATGCTAGGGGAACACAGGATGCATTAGAAGGTGGAACAGCTCTATGAGGTAAGCAATAACTTGAGAATACTCTTCCTTAATACAAAATGGTGATATGCAGATAATGTACATGTCCATAAATTTGCATACTCTTGTAAGGCCATACGTTGAACTGCTCGCAAGTTCGTCCTCTATTTATGAGAGAAACTCGGCCGGAATCCACGATGATTTAAACTCCCCATGAACCCTTACATTCGAGGACGAATGGTCCTGGGGGGGAGGGTGTTACAACCCATATCCACACGTGTTAGTTCATGCTATATGTTATTTCACATAAATCCAAGAAGTAATTATCTTTGAGATGATAAGAAGTTAATCCTATTGGTCTTAACTGATATAAGGGTGTACAAGGGTGATTAACAAGTATTAGGAGTTAAACGAATCAAGGATGTTGTAACTCATAGTTTCGGGTAAACCTAGAGGTGCTTAATACACTCAAGAGGTCCTTTTTAAGGTATTTGAATCATATAATATCCGTATCATAAGTCTTGAAGTCAAACGAGTTATGAAACAAAAGTCGACAAAAGTTATCGCAACTTAGGTTCATAATTTTACTTAAACATTAGGTCAAATGTTTCTAAGCTTTTCTCCCAATTTATATGGAATTACGGGCTGATATACCTACAAAATTAAAGATCTATGAGTCTAGTTTTCAACGCATTAAACTGTTTGTCAATACGATCGTGGAGTATAGAGATAATTGTATTTCCGCAGACCTGCGCAGATTGGTAGGTGACAAGTAGGTGCATCACCTACTTGCCAAAAGTAGAGGACAAAATTAAAAGTCCCAAAGTCGGCCAAGAGAGGACTTTTAAGGGGTTATAAACTCAGTTATTTTACCCTTATTTCAGACCTTCAAAACCAAATTGAACCCCTGCAACCCCTCCCCAAAAATCCCACACAAACCCTAATCGATTTTCCCTCTCTTTCAAGTTCTAATTGGGGGTGAAACCTAGAGTTTGAAGAACCAAGGAAAGGGCTGAGTTATCCAACAATTAAGGTAAGTTTACTGCTCTCTTTCATACATTTTTTCTCCTTTGAGTTCATGGTAATTCATTCTATACATGTAAGAACTCACGGGACGGTGATCGGAACCCATGAGTTCGAGTTATTCACTTGTAGCGGACTGTTTTGTGTTGTTGTTGGGCTATGTGTTTTACTACTATTTTGTGGAGTTTTGGAGGAAGAAGGGTGTGGATAAACGCCATATAGATTTAGGGTTGTGGGCTGATAGTTCTTCGTAACTTTTTCGGGTCATTTGACACGACTACGGTGGCCATCGTATGTATGAAGTGATTAGCTTGTACGTGAACTGTTTTGGGAGGCTCAATATGATTATTATTGATGTTGTTAGGGCTTTTTGGTGATTGTTTTGAATTGTGTGAAGTCATATATATAGGTGAGGTGCTATCCGTTTCATCGTAAAATAGGTTGTGGTCGATACATAATAGTTATGACGCTTAAATGATAACGATAGTATCGTTTCTCTTATTGTAGACTAAGGAGTTGTGACAGTTGTGAGGCTATCCCTTTCCTTCTTTTGCACACCTCCTATGGTACATGATGTAATGAACGAGCTTCCAAAGAAACTCTACTCTTAGAAGCTAGCAGTACTTACATTGTTTCCCCTCTTATGGAACGATTGACGTTAATGTTGCTTCTCTTGTTCTTATGTTATCAATGTTGTTGGTACTTCCTGATTCTTATAAGATTCATGGTAAAGAGTTAGTCCTAATAACGTGTACAGAGGATACCAACCTTACGTCACTCCAAAAGGCTTAGAACGTATTTTCCTGTGTCGAGCATGCATTATATATATGTATCTATTTTACTCTACCGAGCCGCGCTATAGTCGGCCGGGTACGGCACCTATAATGCAACCACTGATCAGTTGGGTTTTACTGTGCTCCACGTGGCCGGGTATGATTCTACCGAGCCTTATGATGGTACGGTACGTTTTACCGAGCCTATTACGGCCGGGTATGATATGATGATGATGATGCCCACAGAGGCGTATGTTTTAGAAGTTTATGTATACATATGTATCATGCATTTCATGTCAGTAGCCCTCAGAGGTACCCAGATGTTACAAGTTGTATATTCTCTATCCCTGCTTACATTACTGTTCGTACTTATGGTTCCCTGCCTTACATACTCAGTACTTTATTCGTACTGACGTCCTTTTATTTGTGGACGCTGCATGTCGTGCTGCAGGTCTTGATAGACAGACAGGTGCAGCTCCCCCACCACAGTAGGCTGTCGAGTTCAGCGGTGATTGGCGAGATCCCTTCTCCGGACTCGTCGTGGTCTGGTTATGCATTTTTTGTTATGGACATTATGGGTATGTCGGGACCCTGTTCGGGCTATGTTGCAGTACTTATGTTCCTTTAGAGGCTCATAGACAGGTGTCGACTCATGTATAGTTTGGTATGCCTTGTTGGTTGGTTTTTTGTTGTATAGTCTTTCATGGTAGCGTGGTAGCTCGTACCTTATATATAGTTTCTTGATTGTCTGGTCATCCCATGTTATGTATGTTCATGCCATCATATTTTATTGTTGGTTGTCCATGATCCATGTCTACCATTTATATTGATCTCGTCAGCCCTAAAAGATAATAAAGAAAGTTAGATAAAATGTACGTTGGTGCTCGGCAAGTATGGTCGGGTGCTAGTCATGGCCCTCCAGTTTGGGTCGTGACAATTATCCGACCAAATGTATCCCTAACATCAGCAAATTTTTAAAAATTATCACTATTTACCCGTAAAATAGTATAGTTAAATTTATATGTGGTTTATAAACAAGTAAACTAATTTTGTCTTGAAATAATATAATAATAAAAAAAATACACAATACTTAGCCTTATGTAGATTAAATAACAAAGATGGTGATTTCGTGAACACGATTTCCGAACATAGCAATGATGAGATCAAAAAGCAAGAAAGTGAAATTGTATAAAGCTTTGTATAGAATATCTTATATATGAAAGCTGCAGACACCTACAGAAACTGAAAAGCAACTTGAACAAATCACGGGAAAGTTATGGGCAGACCAATTAGAGGAAGGCTCAGAAGATGGAGAAATTCCTAAAGGAATACAAAAGGAGGATGAAAGTGAAACCTCAGAAGAATATTTCCATAACATGAAGCTACTGACACAGAGTTACAAAGAAAGCAAAAATCAAGTAGATCCAAAAATAAGACAAGCAATAGTAATAGTAGATAATGAAAGATCAGCTAACAATGAACTGAGTACCAAGAGAAGCATAATAAGGGATCAATTGCAAGCAATCATCCGGCCAAAGAACCTGCCAATCACAGCAGCTGTCAGACATGTTCACACTGATAAAGACATGGATGAAGAGGACTTTACTCAGCATATTAGTAACATAATGAGGCAACGAGATCTCTCCCCAACACAAATCAGCAATTTGAAATCAAACAGACACCCTCAGAGGAAGCAAACCAATGCCAAAAGTAGCTCTTCGAAAGATCAGTCAAGAAGAGCATTAACCTTTTCCAATAAAAATCAATGAATGCAATCATATGGAACATCAGATCAGTCAACACAATGCAGGCTTTTTAAAGGCTGATCACTCTCCACAACAAACATCACTTTGAATTCATTGGCTTCATGGAACCAAAGCAGCAACTAAGGAGAATGGAACAGTACAGAAGAAGAATAGGGCTGCCACAAGCTTTAGCTAATGTCTCCAACAAAATTTGGGTGTTTATTGATGCTGCTTATGAAGTCACCACTCTGTCAGATACAACACAACTGATCACTTTGAAGCTCACACATACAAACACAAGGTTGGAATTCATCCTTACACTGGTCTATGCTAAATGCATAGCAACAGAAATAATTGAATTGTGGGACACAATATATGACCTGGCACAAAGCATAACAATAGCTTGGCTAGTGGGGGGAGATTTCAATGTCATCAGTGACCAAGAGGAAAAGTTTGGGGGGCTTCTAGTCCCCTTCAATGAAGTGGACGACTTCAATCATTGCATCAACATCTGCTGCCTAACAGACCTAGGCTTCAAAGGAAGCATCTGCACCTGGTGGAATGGGAGAGCAGATGAGGAATGCATTTTCAAAAGGCTAGACAGATGTCTAGCAAATCAAAGCCTCCAGCAAACTTTCCCAGCAATTGAGATCACACACTTAGCCAAAATAGGCTCAGATCACAATCCTCTGCTTTTGCAACTGAACAAGGAATCAAAAACAATCAGAAAACCTTTCAGATTCCTCAATTTCTGGACCAAGCAGGAAACCTTTGAAGCAGTAGTAAGAGAAAACTGGCATGCTGACTTCCAAGGAGACCCTTTCACACTTTTCAACTGCAAACTCAAAAGGCTAAAAAGAGCACTGACACTCTGGAGCAAAGCAACATATGGTGACATTTTTCAAAACATAACAAGCATGGAAGAAGTGGTTCTAGTACATGAAGACAATTTTAAGAAAGACCAACTGCTCAAAATAGGGAAAGATTGCAAAGGGTGCAAGCACAAATGATCAAGTACCTAGCAATAGAAGAACAATTCTGGAAACAAAAAGCAGGAATGGCCTGGTTCAAAGATGGGGACAGAAACACCAAATTCTTTCATGCTTTAGTCAATGGCAAAAGAAAAAGGCTTCAGTTAAACAGAATTCAGAACAGTGCAGGCAATTGGATTGAGGAGGAGGAACAAATAGTGGAAGAAGCCATCAACTTTTTCAAGGATCAATTCACAGAAAAGATCACTCCCACAGACTTCAGAATCCTTGAAAACATTCAACAAGTTATTGATGAGCAACAAAATGAAGAACTGATCAAAATTCCAACAAAAGAGGAAACTAAAAAAGCTGTTTTCAGTCTAAAGGGAGACAGTGCAGGAGGATCAGATGGCTTCACAGGGCTTTTCTATCAAACATGCTGGGAGATCATTGGGGATGGCATACAAAGTATGATTGGTGCTTTTTTCACAGGAAGACAACTTCCAAAATGTGTGACTCACACAAACTTGGTGCTGATACCCAAGAAAAAAGAGATAGAGACATTCTCTGATTTGCGACCCATAAGCCTTAGCAACTTCGTCAACAAGATATTCTCCAGAATACTACATGAAAGGATGCTGATCATACTACCTACTCTCATTTCACAGGAGCAGGAAGGATTTGTCAAAGGCAGAACCATAGTGCAAAATGTCCTATTAGCACAGAAAATCATCACTGACATAGAATAAAGAACAAGAGCAAGGCCAAATGTAGTCGTCAAGCTAGACATGACCAAGGCATTTTATCGACTGTCCTGGCTATTCATGACTAAAGTTCTAAGGAAAATGGGATTCAATGAAATCTTCATTGGCATGATCTTTGATATCATGAGCAACAACTGGGATTCAATTCTCATCAATGGACAGCCCTATGGTTTTTTCAAATCGACAAGGGGAGTCAAACAGGGGGATCCTCTATCTCCAACACTGTTTATCATAGCAGCAGAAGCCCTTTCCAAAGGTCTAAATGCACTTCATCAAAATCCTTGCTTCAATCACCTGGCATATGCAGATGACATGATCATATTCACATCCTCATATGCCAACTCCCTACTGCTGATTATGGAGGTCCTAGATGCATATGAAACAGCCTCAGGACAACTGATCAACAAAACAAAATCAGCTATTTTTCTGCACCACTCTGCAAACACTGGAGTTGTAGCAAAAGTAGAAAGAATTACAGGTATTGGAAGACAGAATTTTTCATTTACCTATCTGGGATGTCCAATGCACTACTCCAGGAAAAGGATCATATACTATCAAGAGATAGTCAACAAAGTGCACGACAGACTCCAATCCTGGAAAGGTAAACTACTATCAATTGGAGGCAGAGCTATCCTAATCAAACATGTGCTGCAAAGCATGCTAGTGCACTTGCTATCAGTAGTAAACCGTCCAAAGCAAGTAATCAACAATCTTCACAAGCTCTTTGCACAATTCTTCTGGAGCAACACAGTTGGAGGAAACAGTAGACACTGGTCCTCATGGAATAATCTATACCTCCCTTATGAAGAAGGAGGAGCAGGGTTCAAATCTCTACACGACACGTCCAAGGCACTCTTCTGCAAACTATGGTGGAACTTCAGAACTAAACCTAGTCTCTGGAGTGCATACATGTGCCAAAAGTACTACAAAACACTAAATGCAGTAATAGTTCCTTGGAAAAGAGGATCACAAACCTGGAAGAAAATGTTACAATGTAGAGAAATCATAGAAAACAAAATTGCCTGGAAAATCAAAATTGGATCATCATTGTTCTGGTATGACAATTGGACCAACTTGGGAGCACTATATTTCATAGTGCCAACAAACTTCCCAATGGATGAATCAATCCAGAATGTAAATAATGTTCTGCAAAATGGTGATTGGAACATGCAGCTGATGTCAGAAGCTTTGCCACAGGAGATGGTGGAACACATAACAACCTACCTTCCCTAAAAATTAATACTTAATAAAATGAATTCTGCACCCCCCACATTGGTATCAGAGCTATTTATTAAAAAGAAAAAGAAAAAGAGCAATAGGTATTCATATTAAGTATTGAGAATGAAAAAACACCCTTCGTTTAGATCACTTAGTTTCCATAATAATCATAGATGGAATCTTTTAGAATATAAAAGAAAAATAATAAAATGGATTACTTTGACAAAAAGAAATTATTCGTTAAGAAAAAAGTGTAGGAAAGATTATCTTAAACAGTTTAATGAACATAAAAATAATTTCAACCGTTATCTAGTAATAAATAAAAAAAATATTAACAGATATACTTGTCAATTCTGAGATAAATATAAAATGAATAAGGAAGAATATGCAGTAAGTGAGAATACATATAGAAGCCAAGAAGGAGTAGAAATAATTATAATACACTCTAATTTAGGAAGAAGATATAAGAAAATAGGAGACCAATTATACTTAATGCCAGAAAAAGAATCAGCTAAGATAGAAGATAGTTTAACAGCTATGGTAAGATTAGCAAAAGAAAATGAGGAAATTGATAGAAATAAAGAAATTGAAAAAATTAGACAACAAACGAAAAAAGAAATACAAAAAATAGAAGAAGTAAAAAATACCAGAATAATAGAGTTAGAAAAAAAATTAGCAATGTTAAAACAAATATATGAAGACAAGCTAAAAGAGAAAGCAAAAAGAAAAGAAGAAAAACAAGAAAGAAAATTAGCAGAAGAAATAGAAAAATTTAAAACACAAATACAATTAGAGGACCAAGAAGTAAAAATAGAAGAAGTAAATGACGTAGATTCAGATATTACCATAGAAGATCACTACTCAGAAACTAGTGAAACATATACAGAACTTATGAAAGATATGGAATTAGAAATAAATATGGGAGATATAGAAGATAAACCTTCTACATCAGGAATATTAGAAAAACAAACGGTTTATAATAATTATGGACATTATAGGACAAACAGAACCCCATGGAATAAACAATCAAAATTGGATAAACAATTGTATAAAAAATGGATACCTAGAAAATCAATAGAACAATATAATTTCCTAGACTTAGGTTGCGTAGAAGATATAAATAAAACAATCCAACTTTGGAGTGGATATATGGCAAAACAATTAATAGATAATAAAATAACAATAACTGATGCACCAGAATACATAGAAAGAACCCTGTTGGGAACAGTAAAACTATGGATGCAAAATATGACAGATGAAAGTAAAAATATGTTACGCAATAACAAGAAATCAACCAATGAAACCATAACTTCACCAATAGAAATATTACATAAATATGAAATAGGAATAAGAAATGAATTTAGTAGTATGCCAACAGAAATAGAGGAACAACAGAAAGATAAAAAGATATATAGAAATCTAAAAAATAAATTAGCTATCTGTAATATGTGTTATTTGGATGAATATACTTGTGCATTTAGAGAATACTACTACAAAGGAACATATACAGTTTGAAGTAAAGAAATAAGAAAAATAATAGACTAAACTACCAGAACCCTTCAGTTCAAAAATTATAATTGGAATGATGCAGGATTAGCAGATACACTAGGAGCTAGAATAAAGTTTATACAAAAATGGTTTGTAGACTTGTGTGAAAAACATAAAGAAAATATGAAAATGGAAAAAATATTAATAAAAAACTTAGCCTGTTGTAAAACAAAAGTAGCACCTCAATTTGGTTGCACAGATAAATACTACAAAAAGAAGTAACGAAAATATAAGAAAANAAGTATAAAAAACCTAGAAAAAGATACTACATAAAAAATTATAAACATAAAAGACCACATAAACAAAAGAAAACTTTATCTGAATGTAAATGTTATAATTGTGGAAAACTAGGACACATAGCTAAAAATTGTAAAATACCTAAAGATCCAAAGAAAAAGCAAATAACTGAAATCATAATAGAAAATGATAACTATACCCAAATAGATTATTTAGACTTTGAAATAGAAAGTGAAGATAGTATATATGAATTATCCGAAACTGAAACTACAACTGATATAGATGAAGAAGATGTAAAATATGACTGAAAGTGATATACAAATAATAAAACAAAAAGAATATCAAGATGAGGAATCATATGAACAAAAAATAATCTTCGATAATAATATGTTTGAACAAATAAAAGGTAAAGAACTAGACTTAAGAGTAGATAAAATTCTAGACGTACCTATAATAAAAAACTGGTTTAAACGAAAAACAGAAGAATATTAATACCTAACAGAAGAATATTAATACATCAGGAATATTAGAAAAACAAACGGTTTATAATAATTATGAACATTATAGGACAAACAGAACCCCATGGAATAAACTGATGCAATATTAAACGCCGAAACAAGAAAACAAAAGATAGAAGTAAGACGCTCAATGAACTATCAAGACAACAAGTAGGAACTAGTCTACTTACCTTCTTGATGAAGTCACGGAGTACCTATACTATACGAACAACCCTCAAGACAACAATGGTCTTGCAAACTGTCCGATCAAACAAAGGAACAAGTTCAATTTTGAATCACACCAAAATTGGACAAGTTAATTCACACGATTTTGGGAGCAATGTGCTGCCGGTTTTTTATTGATAATAATGTCAAAAGGTGTCAAAATAATGAAGTTTTTAGGCTTATATAGAATGAGCCTTTACCTAAATCAACTAGGAAAAGAATAAATAGTTAACCTAAATCAACTAGGAAACAACTAATTAATAAAATGGCCACAATTTGGCTAATTTAAAGAATAGTCACGCAGGACCAAACAAATAAGAATTAATGTCTTCAATAACTACATAATAATACAACATAAACACAAATGTACATCTTCAACACAAGATTCATCCATAGCAAGATTTATGGACGCTTGGATCTTCTTCAAGGCTAACCAACGCCTTTCCTTGTCTTGTTTGTAGATGGCATTGATAACACTTGATCAAATTTATTTGCATCATAAACAATCGAAATGGGATAAACAATTGTATAAAAAATGGATACCTAGAAAATCAATAGAACAATATAATTTCCTAGACTTAAATTGCATAGAAGATATAAATAAAACAATCCAACTTTGGAGTAGATATATGGCAAAACAATTAATAGATAATAAAATAACAATAACTGATGCACCAGAATACATAGAAAGAACCCTGTTAGGAACAGTAAAACTATGGATGCAAAATATGACAGATGAAAGTAAAAATATGTTACGCAATAACAAGAAATCAACCAATGAACTCATAACTTCACCAATAGAAATATTACATAATTATGAAATAGGAATAAGAAATGAATTTAGTAGTATGCCAACAGAAATAGAGGAACAACAGAAAGATAAAAAGATGTATAGAAATTTGATGAATAAATTAACTATCTGTAATATGTGTTATTTGGATGAATATACTTGTGCATTTAGAAAATACTACTACAAAAGAACATATACAGTTGATGAAAGTAAAGAAATAAGAAAACACCTTATAGAACAAAATACAAGTATAAAAAACCTAGAAAAAGATACTACATAAAAAATTATAAACATAAAAGACCACTTAAACAAAAGAAAACTTTATCTGAATGTAAATGTTATAATTGTGGAAAACTAGGACACATAGCTAAAAATTGTAAAATACCTAAAGATCCAAAGAAAAAGCAAATAACTGAAATCATAATAGAAAATGATGACTATACCCAATTAGATTATATAGACTATGAAATAGAAAGTGAAGATAGTATATCTGAATTATCCGAAACTGAAACTACAACTGATATAGATGAAGAAGATGTAGAATATGACTGAAAGTGATATACAAAGAATAAAATAAAAAGAATATCAAGATGAGGAATCATATGAACAAAAAATAATCTTCGATAATAATATGTTTGAACAAATAAAAGGTAAAGAACTAGACTTAAGAGTAGATAAAATTCTAGACGTACCTATAATAAAAAACTGGTTTAAACGAAAAAGAGAGAATATTACATAATAAGCCAAATAGAAAATATAATAGACTGTAAATATACTAAAGGAAAAGCAAAAATACCAATCATAAATAAAAAGACGATAAACAAAGAAATTCATGATATAAAAGCTAAAAACCCAATTAAATATGTACACCTAGGAGGAATAGAAATATTAATTAAAGCATATTTTAGAGAAGGAATAGATACACCTATAGAAATATATTTGGCAGATGATAGAATTATACAGCCTATAGAAAAAAGTATAATTAGTGCAATAAAAGGAAATTTAATATATCAAAAATTTAAATTTATTATTAGTGCAAATTATTCGGTAGCAATAGAAGATAAAAACATAGATAAATCGTTAGTATTATACTGGAAAATGTCAGGAATAGAACTGGCACCGGGTAGTAAAATATTTACAGCAAGATGTAAAAACTTATACATCTTAACAACTCAACATAAAATAACTACTAAAAATAAAATAAATAAAATAAAAATAGAAGACCCTTTTGACCAAATAGTGTCACGACCCGAATTTCCCACCCTCGGGAGTCGTGATGGCGCCTACTAGTAAAAGCTAGGCAAGCCAATTAACCGAATTATTTGCCTTATTTTCATTTTTAAATTCATTTCAACTAAATAACATTATAACTTAATGAGCGGAAAAATAAAATTTCAGACTTAAAATATCGCTATTAAAATTTCCTTAACGAACCACCCAAGATTTAGTGTCACAGCTTCACAGACTGTCTAAGAGTACTACAAATAAGGGTTTGAAAGAAATAATAAAATATTGTCTCTGGGACTACGTAAAAGAAACAAGTAAATAGATAGCGGGAGACACCAAGGTCCGCGAACGCCTGCAGGACTACCTCGGGTCACCTGATCAGCAAGAAGTTGATAGCTCACTGCGGTCGGAAATCTGTAGCGCGGGGATCTGCACAAAAGAGTGCAAAGTGTAGTATCAGCACAACCGACCCCATGTGCTGGTAAGTGCCTGGCCTAACCTCGGTGAGGTAGTGACGAGGCT
>MCJB01048333.1:64656-120584 GCA_002018475.1 Nicotiana obtusifolia | reverse complement strand
TAGTAATGTGTCTAGGTTTAATGGAAATATAGACGGGTTGGGGGAAGGTTAATCGATATACCTAAGTAGTGGTAAATTGTTAATATTGACTTAGTAAAACATGAGTCGAGTATGGTTGATGTGATGCATTATTCCATTGGTTGGAAATTGTTTGTGGTTGCTGTGACACGCATAGGTGGAGAGACCGTAGCTGGTGCCACGCGTGTCGCGAGATAGTGTATACGTGGAGAGACCGTAGCTGGTGCCACGTCTGTGATGGAATGTTGTATATGGGGGAGCGGGTGGCACGCCGCCACGAGATATTGTATACGTGGAGAGACTGTTGCTGGTGCCACGTCTGTATATGGGGGAGCGGGTGGCACGCCTGCCACGAGATATTGGACACGTGGAGAGACCGTCGCTGGTGCCACGCTTGTCAGAATGGATTGTATAACATATTGTTGTGTTGAATGCCAAATGGCAATGTTCCTCCTCGAAAGTTGTTGCTCTGGTTGATTTCGTCAAATTGATATTGCTATATATATATTTATCTTTTCTCTGTTACTCTGTTAATGCATTTATTTTCATTATTTGTCGTAGTTGTATATATATATGTTTTGTCAGACAGGATTATCTGGAGTCCGGTCTAGCCTCGTCACTACCTCGCCGAGGTTAGGCCAGGCACTTACCAGCACATGGGGTCAGCTATGCTGATACTACACTCTGCACTTTTTGTGCAGATACCGGCGCCACAGGTGTCGAACAGTAAAGGACTTCCAGCTTTTGCGTGATCTTCCAGGCGACCCAAGGTAGTACTGCAGCCGTTCGCAGATCTTGGTGTCCTCTGTCTGTTCCTTTGACTGTTATTCTATGTAGTTCGGAATCAGTACTTTTGTTATTTCTTTCAAGACCATTGTATGTAGTACTCTTAGACAGTCTGTGAAAACTGTGATACCAGTTCTTGGGAGGATTGTATAAACAAGGGGCTATTTAAGTATCTTCCGCATTTTGTTATTAAATTTTGTTGTAAAATTATGAATGATGTGTTAAATGCATTAATGAGGTTAATTATTGGCTGGCCTAGCTTTCATTAGTAGGCGCCATCATGATTCCCAAAGGTGGGAGATTTGGGGTCGTGACAATGTAAAAACTTATACATCTTAACAACCCAACATAAAATAACTGCCAGAAATAAAATAAATAAAATAAAAATAGAAGACCCTTTTGACCAAATAGTTACTGTTATAGATAAAAATGACTATAGTTACAAAGAAATAGATATGGAAGAAGATTTAGAAATAGTCAGAGATAGAATAGATACAACTAAAAAATTAAGTCGTGGAACCCTTTCATCATCATCTAGGACAAGTACATCCAAGAGATTAGAATATGATACCCCACAGGACATGATAATAGAAGAAATAAAATCATATCAATATTATATAACAGGAATAATGGACCAAAGAAAATACCTCATATTAATCAATATGGGACAAGAAGAAAACTACATCATGAGAGAACTAGTACAAGAAGAAGAAATAATTACAAAAGAAAAATTATGTCCAGAATTACCAAAAACATTAGTAAATACAGATGAATACACCCTTAAAGAATTAATTATAGGAGGAATACCAATAATAATAAAATTTAAAATATATAATGGAGATACAAAACTAACTTTAGGAATGCAATGGTTGGACAACGTCAAACCATATAACTTAGAAGATAAGCAACTAACAATAACTTATGAAGCTAAGAAAATCACAATGAAACGTACAATAATATAAATAATGACAAAAATTTATATATTAGTAAAAATTATAGTTGAAGGATATTATAATAGATATTATACACCAATGATAGACACAGGAGCAGAAGCTAATATGTGTGATCATAATTGTTTACCAGATAGTAAATGGGAAAAATTAAAAACACCTCTTATAGTTACAGGATTTAATAATGAAGGTAGCATGATAGAATATAAAGCTAAGAATATAAAAATCCAAATATGGGACAAAATACTACACATAGAAGAAATATATAGCTATGAATTTACAAATAAAAATAATATTATTAGGAATGTCATTCTTAGATAGACTATACCCACACACGATAACAAAAACACACTGGTGGTTTACTACCCCATGTAAACAAAAAATAGGAGCAAAACGAGTAAATAATAGAATAAGGAAACATACACCATGGATAAAAGGAAGTGAAAAAATTACTCAAAAACTAGAAAATATAACACCAAATACCCATAAAATAGAAATAATTATATTTTCAATAGATAAATTAAAAATGATAGAAGAAAAGTTAGGAAGATTATATAGTGAAAACCCCCTGCAAGGATGGGAAAAACACAAAACTAAGATAAAAATAGAACTTATAGATGAAAATAGCATAATAACCCAAAAACCCTTAAAATATAATTTTGATGACTTAAATGAATTTAAAATGCATATTACTGAATTAATAGAAAACGGATATATACAAAAAAGTAATAGTAAACATAATAGCCCAGCTTTTATAGTTAATAAACATATTGAACAAAAAAGAGGAAAAAGTAGGATGGTAATTGATTATAGAAACTTAAATGCAAAAACTAAAACATATAACTACCCAATACCAAATAAAACACTAAAAGTAAGACAAATACAAGGCTATAACTATTTTAGTAAATGTGACTGTAAATCAGGATTCTATCACCTAAAACTAGAAGAAGAATCTAAGCAATTAACAACCTTTACAGTACCACAAGGATTTTATGAATGGAATGTATTACCCTTTGGATATAAAAATGCACCAGGTAGATACCAACATTTTATGGACAATTATTTTAATCAATTAGAAAATTGTATTGTATATATAGATGATATATTACTATTTTCTAAAACACAAGAGAAACATATTAAATTATTAGAAAAATTTATACATATTATAGAAATATCAGGTATAAGTTTAAGTAAAAAGAAAGCAAAAATAATGAAAACCCAAATAGAATTCCTAGGAATACAAATAGATAAAAATGGAAATAAAAATGCAAACTCATATAGTACAAAAAATAATAAATTCAGAAGAAACCCTTGATACAAAAAAGAAACTACAATCCTTTTTAGGACTAGTTAACCAAGTACGAGAATATATCCCTAAACTAGCAGAAAATTTAAAACCATTACAGAAAAAATTAAAGAAAGATGTAGAATATCACTTTGATGACAAAGATAAATTACATATACAAAAAATAAAAATTATGTGTACTAAATTACCAAAACTATACTTCCCTGATGAAAACAGAGAATTTATATATATAGTTGAAACAGACTCAAGCAACTATAGTTATGGAGGAGTACTTAAATATAGATATATGAATGAAAAAATAGAGCACCATTGTAGATATCATTCAGGATCATATACTGAACCACAATTAAAATGGAAAATAAATAGGAAAGAATTATTTGCTTTATATAAATGCTTATTAGCCTTTGAACCATATATTGTGTATAGCAAATTTATTGTAAGAACAGATAATACTCAAGTTAAGTGGTGGTTAACCAGAAAAGTACAAGACTCAGTTACAACAAAGGAAATACGAAGACTGGTATTGAATATTCAAAATTTTACATTCACAATAGAAGTAATAAAAACTGATAAGAATGTTATTGCAGATTACATATCAAGAGAAAGGTCACAGACAGATGATGTACCAGAAACAACTACTGGAGACATATATTCAATCCTTTCCAAGTTATCTATACAAATAGATGGCATGGGAAGAAGATTGCAAAATCTAGAAGAAGGTAGTAGTCAGCAGCATGACTATAAATATGCGGAGCTACAAAAGGCAACTAGCAATCAGCAGCATGACTTAAAACATGCGGAACTAGAAGGAGACGTTGGGAAACTCCAAAAAACCCATAACAATATTTGTATTGATGCAGGAACTACAGCAAGCAGCACATCTACATCAAAATTACCTGCAAAACCAAAAAATAAAAACCTTAACAAGCTATTTGAAAAATCATATACTACAATACCGAAAAATCCAGTTGCAGTACAACCCCAAACCTCTACCTATTCTGAAAGCTTAAACCATACTAAGAAAACCTATAACCATATATCTCGTACCTATATAGAAAACATGTATAAATTACAAACATTCCTTAACCTAAACCCGAGATCCAAAAATACCACTAACCCAGAAAGAGATTATATTACTTCACACCTACAAAGACATAATAAACTTATTGCTTTACCAGGCACTAACCCAAACCTAGTAAATATCTGTTACAACTATGGATTACTAAGTACTGTATATACCTCTACAGGAGAAGAAATAGCAACTATTACGGAATTATACAAAGCATTCACTACGTACAAAAGAATTACCAAAGGAACATTTTTCTATATAAAATTCTACACTGCCCCAGCAGAAATACTATATGACGAAATAAAACCTATTATACAAGTTGTCAAAATTGGACTCACTAGAGAAATGATTATACCGGAAAAGATCGATATACAGCCTGAGATACCTAAGGAAGAAATTCCTGAATTCTTTGCTAATAAAAGACTTATTGGACTAGCTACAATACTCAACGAGCTAGCATATATATATTTATGACTGAATCACCTATGTGGACATATTATTCAAGGGAACAAACTATGATCTATTCTCATTCAAGGGAGATCAGGAGACAGGATATGGAAGATATAAGACAATGGATTATTAGCCTATTAAAGCCAGAGGAAATACCAATTACAAGAGCTATCAAGAAAAATTTTATTTCAAAGGATTTATTATCGCGATATTGCTAAATTATAGGACCTAAATACTCAGAACACATATGCTCGAAATGTAACAGAGAAGATAATATCATTCCAGAATTTAACATGAAGTGATTTCTTAAAAGGCTCTACAACTACCAACGAAGACAAAGAAAAGAGGAAGGAAAAAGAAGATGAAGCATGTCAGGAAAATTAAAGAAGGAGAAATGATTGACAAAAGCAAAGGAAAAAAAGGAGAGATACTACACAAGGAAAAGAAGACAAAAGAAGAGAAAGAAAAGGACTGCCAACTACTACAATAAAAGAGAAGGAAAATTTAAGAAAGGAGACAAAGAAACACTGCAAGGGAAAAAGGAAGAAAGAGACATAAAGTGAAGAAAAAGACATAAAAAAGACAGCTATGTAATAAAGCCAAAAATAGTACAGTAATTTACTTTTTGATCTTTAATTTTCAATCGTCCAAATGTAAAGAAAAGGACGGTTAACTTTTTTCTTTTTTAACTTTTAATTAGAACCGCCCATCTGTAAAGTTGAAAGGGCAATTAAGACTTTTTGTTAATAACTTTTTCTTGTATAAATAGAAGAAGGAAGAGACGGAGGAAAAAAGCCCCAAAAGCCTTCACGGGCAAAGTTTGCTCACCTCTCATCTCTCTGACCCCTCTCTTTGTAAAAACACATATTTAAGAAATAAACTACTTTGTTCATACATGGAGCATATATCACAAACTACTTCAAATATTTCACAGGAAAATCTACCTACAGAGGTATGTTCATTTATCATTATGAATAGCTAAACTTTTATATTCCTAATAATCTCTTAAATGTTATATTAGTTTAATCATGTTATAGTATTGTTTTATTGAACATCTTTAGTAAGTTTGCCATATGAGTAAGTAGGCTGAGAGTAGTCAAGCCCAGGCTATGCCGTCCTAAGGTGGAAACCGAAAAAGGCAAGGAGGCCGTGTTAAGGGGAGTACACAGTGTTGAGGCGCTGCTAGGGTAGATGATTGAAGCCGAAAAAAGTATGGTAGTGACTAAATAAGATGTTCATTATAACTTTAATATAACATGATAAAACTGGCATAACATATATAGAGATTAAAGGGAATAAATGTTTAGAATTAATGAAAATGGTAAATACTTATTTGTTAGATAACAATCAACAATATAAGATACTGATACTATATCTACTTAGAAAACTTAATAATGATGTTAAAGAAAAAATATTTGACTTATTAATTGTGGAAGAAATAATAGAATCTACAGAACAACAATGGTATGATTTTGACATACTATATAATATAGATTTATACGCCTCAGAGATCTATTCAGATTAATGATAAATCAAGAATACTTAGAACGTTGGATAAAAACTATGAAAAATCTAGATTTATTAGAAAAATTACTCATAGATAATATAACAAGTTATATTAAAACACAAGACATAGAATATTTAGATTTTATTAATGAATGTGTTAAAGAAATAAAGAGATTAATACCACTAAAACATGAATACCATGAAAAAGCCTTCCCTAAAAATTAATACTTAATAAAATGAATTCTGCACCCCCACATTGGTAACAGAGCTATTTATTAAAAAGAAAAAGAAAAATAGTAATAGGTATTAAGTATTAAGAAAATGAAAAAACACCCTTCGTTTAGATCACTTAGTTTCCATAATAATCATAGATGGAATCTTTTAGATTATAAAAGAAAAATAATAAAATGGATTACTTTGACAAAAAGAAATTATTCATTAAGGGAAAAGTATAGGAAAGATTTTCTTAAACAGTTCAATGAACATAAAAATAATTTTAACCGATATCTATTAATAAATAAAGAAAATATTAACAGATATACTTGTCAATTCTGAGATAAATATAAAATGAACAAGGAAGAATATGCAGTAAGTGAGAATACATATAGGAGCCAAGAAGGAGTAGAAATAATTATAATACACTCTAATTTAGGAAGAAGATATAAGAAAATAGGAGACCAATTATACTTAATGCCAGAAAAAGAATCAGCTAAGATAGAAGATAGTTTAACAGCTATGGTAAGATTAGCAAAAGAAAATGAGGAAATTGATAGAAATAAAAAAATTGAAAAAATTAGACAACAAACGAAAAAAGAAATACAAAAAATAGAAGAAGTAAAAAATACCAGAATAATAGAGTTAGAAAAAGAATTAGCAATGATAAAACAAACATATGAAGACAAGCTAAAAGAAAAAGCAAAAAGAAAAGAAGAAGAACAAGAAAGAAAATTAGCAGAAGAAATAGAAAAATTTAAAACACAAATACAATTAGAAGACCAAGAAGTAAAAATAGAAGAAGTAAATGACGTAGATTCAGATATTACCATAGAAGATCACTACTCAGAAACCAGTGAAACATATACAGAACTTATGAAAAATATGGAATTAGAAATAAATATGGGAGATATAGAAGATAAACCTTCTACATCAGGAATACTAGAAAAACAAACGGTTTATAATAATTATGAACATTATAAGACAAACAGAACCCCATGGAATAAACAATCAAAATGGGATAAACAATTGTATAAAAAATGGATACCTAGAAAATCAATAGAACAATATAATTTCCTAGACTTAGATTGTGTAGAAGATATAAATAAAACAATCCAACTTTGGAGTGGATATATGGCAAAACAATTAATAGATAATAAAATAACAATAACTGATGCACCAGAATACATAGAAAGAACCCTGTTAGGAACAGTAAAACTATGGATGCAAAATATGACAGATGAAAGTAAAAATATGTTACGAAATAACAAAAAATCGACCAATAAACCCATAACTTCACCAATAGAAATATTACATAAATATGAAGTAGCAATAAGAAATGAATTTAGTAGTATGCCAACAGAAATAGAGGAACAACAGAAAGATAAAAAGATGTATAGAAATTTAATGAATAAATTAACTATCTGTAATATGTGTTATTTGGATGAATATACTTGTGCTTTTAGAGAATACTACTACAAAGGAACATATACAGTTGATGAAAGTAAAGAAATAAGGAAACTATATTATACTAAACTACCAGAACCCTTCAGTTCAAAAATTATAACAGATTGGAATGATGTAGGATTAGCAGATACCCTAGGAGCTAGAATAAAATTTATACAAAAATGGTTTGTAGACTTGTGTGAAAAGCATAAAGAAAATATGAAAATAGAAAAAATACTAATAAAAAACTTAGCCTGTTGTAAAACAAAAGTAGCACCTCAATTTGGTTGCACATATAAATACTACAAAAGAAAAAACGAAAATATAAGAACCTTATAGAACAAAATACAAGTATAAAAAACGTAGAAAAAGATACTACATAAAAAATTATAAACATAAAAGACCACATAAACAAAAGAAAACTTTATCTGAATGTAAATGTTATAATTGTGGAAAACTAGGACACATAGCAAAAAATATTAAAATACCTAAAGATCCAAAGAAAAAGCAAATAACTGAAATCATAATAGAAAATGATGACTATACCCAAATAGATTTTATAGACTATGAAATAGAAAGTGAAGATAGTATATATGAATTATCCGAAACTGAAACTACAACTGATATAGATGAAGAAGATATAGAATATGACTGAAAGTGATATACAAATAATAAAACAAAAAGAATATCGAGATGAGGAATCATATGAACAAAAAATAATCTTCGATAATAATATGTTTGAACAAATAAAAGGAAAAGAACTAGACTTAAGAGTAGATAAAATTCTAGACGTATCTATAATAAAAAACTGGTTCAAACGAAAAACAGAAGAATATTACATAATAAGTCAAAAAGAAAATATAATAGACTGTAAATATACTAAAGGAAAAGAAAAAATACCAATCATAAATAAAAAGACGATAAACAAAGAAATTCATGATATAAAAGCTAAAAACCCAATTAAATATGTACACTTAGGAGGAACAGAAATATTAATTAAAGCATGTTTTAGAGAAGGAATAGATACACCTATAGAAATATATTTGGCAGATGATAGAATTATACAACCTATAGAAAAAAGTATAATTAGTGCAATAAAAGGAAATTTAATATATCAAAAATTTAAATTTATTATTAGTGCAAATTATTCGGTAGCAATAGAAGATAAAAACATAGATAAATCATTCGTATTATACTGGAAAATGTCAGGAATAGAACTGGCACCAGGTAATAAAATATTTACAGCAAGATGTATGTAATGACTCGTTTTGTACCCCATATTATTTCATTAATTATATTATGTGAAATTAAGTTGAGTAAGCTGTGCTCAAAGCAAATCGGTAAGAAACAAGACATTTGGTCTCTTTTTAAGAAGCTTAAGTCGCAAAAGTCAACCGTGGATTGACTTATGAGTCAGAAGGTTAGGATGTGAACACCGACGACTCGGTTAGCTTCGGGGTAGGATTTATGACTTAGTCGAGTGACCGGAATAAGTTTTGGAGACCCCGAACAAAACTAGGCTTGAATTGGCGAAGATCAAATTTCCGATTGATAGGTGAAATTTTGATCCGGAAGTCGGAATGAAATTCCGAAGGTTGCTGTAGCTTTGTATTGCAATTTAGGACTTGCGTGAAAATTTCCAGGCCATGCGGACATGGTTTGGTCGGATTCGGATCAAAGGATCGATTTAAGAATCCTTGGAGTCCGTAGGTTTGAATCTAATGCAAACCTGATGATTCGATGTTTATTTTAGAGTTCCGATGATTGGAACAAGTTTAAATGAGCTTATAGAACATGTGTTCATGTTCAGATAAAGTCCCGGGGGTCTCGGATGAATTTTAAATAGTCGACGGCACTTAATTCGTCGCTTTATAAAGCGCTAACTTCATACTTTCTGGTGTAATTAATATTAAAATTAGTGAACGAGCTCCAAATTTAATTTTGTTTGAGGCATTAGCTCCGTATTGGAATTACAGAGCCATAGCAAAAAGAATCGTCTAAATCGGACTCCGTATGAAAAAGTTAGGCTTAATTTTGTAAAAGAAGAAAAATAGATCAGTTGGCAGATGAGTTTTGCAGCCAAAAAGTGATTCGCTTTTTGGATAAGCGAATCGCGAAACATACCTGGCCATCGCAAAGTGGAGCAGTGGCTTAAGGTGGAAAACGCGACGAAAAAGCGGTTCGCATGTTGAGAAAGCGAACCGCGAATTTGACATGAGGGGTCGCGAACACGGACAGAAACATTGGGACCATTTCGCGGTGAGTTCGCGATTCGCGAACTTGAAAAGCGAACCGCGAAACTCCACCTGGGCGTCGCGAACACGGTCAGAAACCTGGGCAACTTGTTCGTCCAATTCGCGATGGAAAAGCGGTTCGCGAAATGTGATATGCGAACCGCGGAATCCCACTTCTTGGCCGCGAAATCGACTTTTGCTGAATATTTTGCACGATTTTTAACCCTCTATAAATAGGACTTAAGGTCCATTTGTGCACTCCTGAGATTCATAGCTCAACACCCACGAGAGAATACATTTACAAACACAAAGAATCACTAGAAATCAACCCCAAAACTCACAAGCAAAGAAGATTTATATGAATAATCTTGCAAAGAAAAGGGTTGCAACACCTTAGAAGTTAATTGTGGGCTTTTAAGAAGAGGATTAAAGTGAAGTTTGGAACAAAAAGAGAGGGACTCTCAAGAGAAACATCGGGTAAGTGTTATCTATCCTAAATTCCCTCTTAGATTATGATTTCCATGTTTAATCCTATTATGAGTCCATGAATTGTGAAAGAAGAACCTAGGGTTCTTCACTGAATTTCTGAAAATACGAAATTGGGGGATAAGGTCAATTCGATGACAGAATTTGACAAACTTGATATGCATGGTCTCGTATTGTAATGGGTAACTACATTTTATAAATTTCGAATGATTTCGAGAAATGGGCCCCACTATTAATTTTGAGCTTAACTTCGGGATTTTGCCCGTAGAGTTGTAAATTTCGATGGAAATTGGTTTCCATTGTGGGTATTGAACGAAATGAATTATTTATGAATAGATTCGACGCACGTGGAGGCCAATTCAAAGGGCAAAGGCGTCGCGGGCTAAGGATTTAGCCGGTTTGAGGTGAGTAATGATTATAAATGATGCTCTGAGGGTTTGAAACCCCGGATTGCACATCGTAGTGCTATATTGAAGTAAGGCACACCCTCGATGATGAGCGTGGGGTCATTTACTACTGGGGATTGTGACTTGGTCCGTCCCGATTGATGATTTTTACTACCTATTTGATTGGAATTGATTTTATAATATAATGATTTGGGCTTCTAGCCATATTTGGGCTTCGTGCCGGTTACGTGAACCCTTCAGGGGTAATTTATCACTGTTTTGTTTACTGAAATCATATTTGGGCTTCTTGCCGGTTATGTAAACCCTTCAGGGGTATTTGTTAATATTTTGAATCATTATTTGAACTCGGTTTTGAAAACTAAATGATGTTTTCAAATGATTTTGAAATGGATCGGGTGGCACGCCGCCACGGATATGATGTAAATGGGATCGGTGGCACGCCGCCACGATATATAATATAGCGCTTGGGCCGTAAGAAGCCCCTTCCGGAAGTCTGAACCACCCACAGTGAGCGCAGAGTACCCATCATGATGATACAGTTGGTAACAATGACAACTGTAGGTTACGGTTGGTAACAATGACAACCGGTAACGAAAGATGACACAGTTGGTAACAATGACAACTGTGGGTTACAGTTGGTAACAATGACAACTGATAACCGGAGATGGGTAGATAATATAGTTGGTAACAATGACAACTGTAGGTTACGGTTGGTAACAATGACAACCGGTAACCAGAGATGACACAGTTGGTAACAATGACAACTGTGGGTTACAGTTGGTAACAATGACAACTGGTAACCGGAGTTTGATGGAATTACAGTTGGTAACAATGACAACTGTAGGTTACAGTTGGTAACAATAACAACTGGTAACCGGATTTTGAAAGGTTTTACTGTTTTCGAATGATATTGAGCCCAAGGGGCGGTTTTAAAGTGGTTTCTTTTACTTCACGATTATTTACTTGGTTTTACTGGTTACTAATTCATTAATGTTTCATTACTTCACTATAGATTGCCTTGTGCATCATGTGTTTTCTACTTTCAGTAATTATTTATACTTATTACTCACTGAGTTGGAAGTACTCACATTACTCCCTGCACCATGTGTGCAGATTCAGGCGTTAACAGTTCCGCTTTGAGGCATTGACTACTACTGCCAGGGCGGTGATTCGGAGGTTACGAGGTAGCTGTTGGCGTCCGCAGCCCCGTGTCTCCTTTATTTTGTCGCTTTCATTTTCTTCAACAATTGTGCCAAAAATATTGTAATAGTTATGTTATTAATAGGATTTCATTAGTTGCTCATGACTTTGTGACACCCCGATCTGAGGGCTGTAGTCGGGATGGTTTACTATATTTTTCCGCAATTGACTATTATTAAACCGTATTTATATTATTTTCTTGTTATTTAACTGATTGAGCAAAGTTTAGTGGATTCGGCTGGCCTTGTCTTCACGAGAGGCGCCATCACGACCAGGTTGGGATTTTGGGTCGTAACAGGAGAAGATGGAGGATAGGGAATGTTGAAAAAAAGTTATGAATCCTTCCAATATCTCGTGACCCGAAAAGAAGATTCGTTAAGATTTCTCTCTCTAGCGTCAGATAGGGTGCACTATCGACGTCGACGACCGGAGATGCCAAGAGGAAGGCCAGCACAAAGTGGGAATAAGAACCAGACGACAGAAAAGCTGCGATTAGTAGCCAATATAGTATCTCCGATGATGGTACCGGCTGTCAAAACCCGCAATTTGAGCCCTATGGGGGGAATCCATCAAGCCAACCATTGAAAACACCAAATCAGAGTCCCATAGTAGAAGCATGTCGACTACTATGCCTAGCCAGTCTGGCAGAGGAATCCCAATTGAAGCTCAATGTGAGCAGAACCATATGAATGGGGGGAAGCTCAAGGCGGAGGAGGTGGAAAAAACAGAGGCTATTAAAAATCAAAAAGTGGACACCATCAACCCTCCGAATAGCACGCTAAAATAAGAGGGGGAAACATGGGCCGAATCTTCTAACTGGTAACAAATTGGCAGCGAAGGGAATGAGCTTAAAATACATTCCAGCAGTGATGATTGATGGGGAATGAGTAGTCCAATTGCAAAAGGAAGAGCTTGAGGAATAAATAGAGAAATGGAATAGGGCGTTGATCCTATATGTGGTGGGCGACTCTCCGTCAATTAGAGCTGTGGGAAGATTCATTGCAATGAACTAGAACTTTGCTGCAAAACCAAAGGTATACTATCACAACAATGATTACTTTGTTATCCAGTTTGCTAATCTAGAAGATAGGGATGCAGTTTTGTACTCAGGGCGTTATGCTATTAATAGCAGACCTGTAATTGTCAAACCATAGTCACCTGAATTTAACCTAGGAGATGAATTTCTGCGTACCATTCCCTTGTGGATTCAACTGCCTAATCTACCTTTAAATTGCGGGGGGTTGAAGACACTTAGCAGAATAGGAACTGGACTGGGTAGATCCCTGTTCACTGATGCTTGTACGTCAGGGGTGGATCGGATATCATATGCTAGGATCCTAGTGGAAATGGATGTTACAAAGGAATTGCCGGCAAGTGTGAAAGTGCAGGATCCAAATGGAAAGATGTTCAATCCACCAATTGAGTATGATTGGAAACCAATATACTGGCACACTTGCCTCCAAGTGGGACATAGCTGCCAACATGAGCCAATAATTAATCAGAACAATCACAGACAAGTTCAGGCAGACTTAAAACAAAAGCAAGTTGAGCTTCCTATCAAGGAGAAGCAGCAGAAGCCTAAAGCAATAAAGGCAATATGGCAACAAAGACAAGTATTGGATGTACCACACAACAATGATCCTCGTTAAACCTCAAAGGTGATGCAAACTACTAATGACAGGCAGGACACATGGAAGTAGAGGGCTAATGAAGACTGGGTAATAGCAAAGGGAAGATCAGCAAGCAAAGGAGCCTCATCTTCAATTGATAATGTTGTTACTACTACCAATGGATTTGATTGCTTAAGGTCCCAAGCAGTTGGAGACAAATGCAGCACGTGTAAAGGAGAAAGTTGATTATGTAGAAGTTTTGGATCCCCAATCATTTCCTCCATTACAATGAAGATAGTAACATGAAATGTGGAGGGGTGAATAAGGTGTATAAGCAAAAGGAATTGGGGCAGTTTATTAAGGTGAATAAGGTTGGTATTCTGACAATAGTTGAACATAGAGTTCAGGAGCAGTATGCACTACCTATAGTCAAGAAAATAGCTAAGACATAGAAATGGTGTAACAATTACCAAATTAATGGGAAAGGGAGAATTTGGGTACTGTGAGACCCAATCCAATATAACTTCAGTCATATTGCTAATAATACACAATGTATACATGTGATGGTGAAAACAACTCATGTGGAGTTTAGCTTAACTACAGTATATGGGCTACATACTATCAATGATAGAAAGGCACTATGGCAGGAATTAAGAGGATATGCAGGAATGCAATAGGACTATGGCTACTGATGAGAGATTTCAATGCTATAACTAGCAATGATGACAGATTGAATGGGAACCCAGTCCAAGAATCAGATATTAGAGACTTCAATGAGTTCATGCAGGATGCCTCTATTACTGAACTCAAAATAGTTGGTCGAGACTTCACTTGGACAAATAACTAGGTGTATAGTAGAATGGATAGAGCCTTAGGGAATCTGGAATGGATGCACAGCTGGCCATAGATTGAAGCCACCATTCTCGATCCCTTATTCTCGGATCATTCTCCACTCTGTGTCAATATAGATATAAGGCAAAGGAGGAGGGAAAAGCCTTTTAAATTTTGCAATTACCTGGCAGACCATCAGGAATTCTCAATGAGAGTAGAGAAACATGGGGGAGGTGTAGGACAAAGTATGACACTGCAACAGGTATAGAAGCAATTGCAAGCAATGAAACAAGGAATGAAACAGTTATCTCAAGGCCAATATAATGGACTAGTAGAAAAAAAAGTCAACAGACCAAGGAAACAACTACACGACCTACCAGAACAAATGAGAACCTACAACCAGCATTATCAGTTATTTGAAGAAGAGAAAATCCTAAAGCAGCAACTAGAGAAATGGTCTACAATAGAGGGGGACATAGCTAGGCAAAAGTCAAGAGTACAATGGTTAAAACTGGGTGACTCGAATACAGCTTTCTTCCATAAAAATGGAGAAGCTCAGAACCACATAAGGAGCCTTATGACAACAGATGGGGAGATTATGCAGACAGAGGAAGTAATAGAAAAAGAGATACTAAGATTTTATAAACAACTGTTAGGGAGTGCAAGGACCCAATTACCTTGTATTGGTCCTACAGTAATGCAAGAAGGTAATGTGCTCAACAGGGAGCATCAGCTTCTATTAATTGCTTCTGTGACCAAGGAAGAGATTGCCCTAACAGTTCAGGGGATTGATAGCCATAAAGCACTTAGTTGTAATGGGTTTAATTCTTTGTTTTCTTTAAAAGGCTTGGCATATTATAGGCAATGATATTACCAATGTTGTCTTGGACTTCTTTGAAACATGTGAAATGCACAGGCCAGTAAATTGCACTACTATAACACTTATCCCAAAGGTGAAACACCCCTCGATAGTGAAAGAATACATGTCTATCTCATGTTGCACAGTATTATACAAGATCATCTCCAAAGTTATTACCAGCAGGCTACAGAAGGTGATGGATCACTTAGTGGAGCACAGTCAGGGAGCCTTTATACCTGGGAGTCATCACAGATAGCATAATCCTTAGCCATGAACAGGCAAAAAGATACAATAGGAGTGGAATATCCCCAAGGTGCATGCTAAAGATAGACATGCAAAAGGCATATGATACTTTGGAATGGTCCTTCTTAGAATAGATATTGACTGAGCTAAACTTCCCATCCACTTTTATTAAGTGGATTATGATATGTCTTAGTACAGTCACCTACTCAATCACATTAATGACTGTCCAACCAAGCCTTTTGAAGCCAAAAAAAAGGTTGAGGCAGGGTGATCTAATGTCCCTATTTCTATTTGTGCACTGAAAAGATTGAAGAATGAAGCTGAGTTCAAATACCATCCTAGGTGTAAGAAGCTACAGGTGGTGCAGCTAGGCTTTGCTGATGATTTATTGTTGTTCTGTAGAGGGGATCTAAGCTCTGTTAAATGCCTATTTGCTTGTTTTCAGCAATTCTCACAAACATCTAGCCTGGTTGCTAATGTAAGTAAAAGTTCACTATACTTTGGTGGGGTTAATACAACTGTGCAGCAACAGATCATTGATCTACTAGGCTTCTCAAAGGTGAATTGCCAATAAGATACTTAGGTGTTCCCTTGAGTACCTAGAGACTCTCCCCGGTACTGTGTCAACCTCTATTGGACAAAATGCTTAGCAGGATTACATCATGGCCAACTAAATACCTATCTTATGCAGGAAGGACATGGCTGTTGAGGAGGGTTGTATTCTCCATTCAGATATTTTGGTTACGGATTTTTGTCCTCCCAAAGAAGCTAATTCTATTAAGCTAATACTGCTAATAGAAAGAATTTGTAAGATATTCCTATGTACCGGAGGAACTGAGCTGTCAAAGAAAGCCCTTTTAGCAGGGGAAAAGCTATGTTTCCCACACACTGCTGGAGGCTTAACCTGCTCAACATTTCACTTTGGAACAAAGCTGCTATTTGCAAACTAATGTGGAACTTATGTCGACACAAAAAGACAAATTATGGGTCCAATGGATCCATACATACTATAGTAAGGGGAAACCAATATGGGAAACCACATTTAATCAAGCATCAAGGATAGAAAGCAAAAATTTTTCAAGGCAAAAGGTCCTCTGAATGCAGGTTACACTGAAAAGACATGCAGGAAATTAGAATATTTCTCTATCAAAGCAATGTACAAGAAACTGCTTGGGGAACATACTAAGGTGGAGTGGAGAAGATTAGTGTGCAACAATAAAGGATCTCCAAGATGATTCTTCAACATGAGATTGATTGCGCATGGCAGACTATACACTTAGGATAGGCTGGCCAATTGGAGAATGATCGAGGACCAGACCTGCCCACTGTGCAATGAAACACCAGAGACCATCAATCACTTATTCTTCCAGTGTCCAACATCTACGGCTATATGGAACAAAAATCTCCGGTGGCAAGGTATAGGAAGGCAAGCACGACCATGTGAGGAGGAGCTATAATGGGCCATAGTTCATCAAAATGGGAAGAGCGCTAATGCTGAGGTATACATGATAAGCCTTGCAAGTTGCTTATACTATGTATGGCAAGAGAGAAACTATAGAATTTTTCGACAAGAAGAAAGACCAACACGCATTATTGTGAAGCTGATCATACAAGACATTTTTGTACGAAATAGCTAGGAAGCTAATAGATTTTAATTGTTACCCTGGCTAAGGAATGTATATCATAGCATAGGTAGGAGAATTGGAATCTCTAGGGGCCTATATTGTTGGGGCCAATGTCCGTTGGATATGGGATAGTTTTCTATTTATAGCGCCTGTAAATATTTACGAGTAGTAATAAAATTCCTTTATTTACCAAAAAAAAAACGAGTTATGAAAATATTTTTTTTCCTTTTGGTAAGAAAATTATTTTCCTCAATTGGAGGAAAATAAATTCATGGGAAAAACCAATCAAATATGAAAAAAATGAAAAACATTTTCTAAAAAATGTTATTCCTCCGTACCAAACACACCCTAAAGCTCGATTTTCGCCTGAATTAATTGTAGAAACTCACATGGCTTTACATTTTTATATCATTCTCTTTAGTATATAAAATATATACAACAAATTGTTATTTGTTGATAACAACGATCCGGGTTGACCCACATGGTGCCCCAAATTCAACTTCCTTCAATTGTGAAATTTATTCAATTATGGCAGAAATCAAACAGGGCATCTCTCCCTAGCTGCATCTCAATTCAATCATGCATTAAAAAATTGCAAAATTTTTTGTGCATCGGAAAGGAAGAACAAACCAGATGACTGCCGAATCCAATCAATGTGGAGCAGTTTTAAAACCTGTATTTTCTACCTTTCGAGAAGCCAATCTGTAGCCATAGTTGTGCTAAGAGCATTGCTTATTAAGAACAGTAAGTAAAAGGCTCAATTGTAACACCGTTGAACCCGAACAATTAAATTTCACTAAGATTATCATTCAACAGTGATACGGAATGTTCAACCGCTTATGCAATTACTCGAGCTTTTAAACTCTGAATATAAATTACCTAACAAAAAACTTTTCTCAAGATCAAATGTTCAACTACTCCCAACTCTAAAATTTGAACCAGTAGTTTGTCCACAAAAAACTTTCTTGCAAGCTTAATAGAACGAAAATATCATGAGTCCAATTTTGCATACCCACCACTTTGAACTTGAAAATGTCTTAGCATCTTCTTGATGCGCAAAAGGGATAGCAAAGGTCTTCATCTCGCACGGGAAGGGATCCTCAGAATATGTGCACAATGTCATATGCGAATCTTTTGCATGTCAAGGAATTACAGTAACGCATATAGGATACAACACCATGAAAGGGACGATATGGTTAAGATACATAGAAACCACACAAGAAATGCAATGAAAATATTGGCACTGCTACGGCCTCTCTCCTTTTTTTTCAATTTGGTTGGTTAAGTTCTAGAATTTTTCTGGGTAATTTTTTCAATATATATATATATATATATATATATATTTGGTTAAGAAATAATTTTCTATGAAAACGAATTTGAGAGCACTATAAATGTTAACAAAATATCCAGTTATGTTTTTGTTTCCCACAATTGTTTTCTCAACTAAACTTCTCCAAAACAATTTGTCCAAGAGGCAAAGGTAAAAGACAGAATATGGTTATTTCCTAGGGCAGAGGGGAGGTCGAGGATGACATGTTCCCCACTATAACCTGATAACATCTGCATGGTCATCTCTACACCCTATTTTACTTAGAGTAAAACTTGAGAATATTGGCAAAAGACATACATGTTGGGGCGGAGACGAGAAGCTGAATACCTTCAGATAGTTTTATCAAGAGGGAATAAAACAATTCATAAATCTATTTGTCGAAAGACTACAACAGATTAGGATACGTCCAGAAGAGCACGAATGACTGCAAAGAACAGAAACGTCAAGTCAGTGTCAAATTAAGCATATGAAGCTAAATTTAAATTTCAAATTGTCATGCAAACATAGCAAATTCCTCTCAGCAATCAAGCAGTGAAATTTTTATGTTGGATACTACCTTAAAACTAAAAGGTACAACATAGGCTACCAAGATAGAAATCAACCCCATCTCCCCAAATAATCAACGAAGATCTGTAGGAATACTGATAAACATGATTCTAACCAATAAAATATCACTGAGATACAGATAATATGATGCAATAAGTGGTTAACTGCAAGAGTAAAAGTTGAAAAGATTTGGGAAGAATTCATAACCGGGAAAATGAATGAGAAAAACTTCCAAAAGGGTAACAAGGGAGAAAAAATGAGGCAGGGTAAAGTAAATTAATCAGGGCTTTTCAAAAAGATTATGATTTTGGAAAGAAAGTGAATTTTACAATATTTTCTCCCGTAGGGGTGGTTGGGCAGCAGATGAATTGATTCTTAATCAAGTACTAGAACAAACGAAAATACACAAAGAAGACATCTTATTAGAAGTATCGAATCAAAGAGGTACCATAAGCCCGCCAAAAAATCCATCAAGCATGACTCTGTTCCAGCTGTCAAAGTAGGAGTGCATTGAAAACTTGGCCTTTGCTGTGAGTGCTACCGAAGTTATTGCCATGACAAGGAAATAAAAGATAAAGCCTGTCAAGCTAGTAAGTCCCAGAATGCCGGCAATGACACCACCAATGATTGCCATGAATGTGCGGCTGAACAACATAATGCTCAATATAAATTGGAAATGTCCAATGACAGGGAAAAAGCATAATAGCTCAGAAAGACAAAAAGAACCCAACTTTACTTGTTCATGAATGATCAACTGCCCGTCTCCCTTCACATTTTCATTCTTCCTTCTGTTCCAATTGAATAATCAAGTATTGACATATCTTGATAGACAATTGCAGCACAAAGGTTGGTTTTGTTTTTCTTTTATATGATAAGTTTATGGAGCTTGGGATTGGTTTATTATAGAAGCAAAATAACAAGCATAGTACCAGGACTTCCATTAGCATTGAAAACCAGTATAAACTCTTAAATGATTCAAAAAACTACTTCTCATCCATTATTGTAACTTATAAAGGTAAAATTCATTCATCAATACCATTATAATCTGCAGTTCTTGGTGTTGGGTATTAGGTTGTTTTTTTGATGATTGAGGTACTTAGAAGTGAGGTAAAAGAACGGATATTTGAAGGACTGTACGCATCTCCTCAAGCCATTATAGTAACACACGGAACTACACCAAGAGTAACAGATACTTCCTTTCTGCTTAGGTGCAAGGAGCTATAGCCTTATGCACTGGAAAATAAGAACTCAAGGAACCCAACCCAAAAAGCCATAATACAGAAAAATCATTCCAAGTATTGTTCAAAAGATGAAAAGAACTTAGCACTGAGATTATTTTCTGAAGTATTTTAACTATCAAACAGTACTTGACATCCAATAGGCATAAGTGATGTAATTCTTCGAGTTAACAAAGAACCAACCGACCAGGATCAAGATCTTGAAACGAAAACGTGGTTTATGGGCTGATTTCAAGAAACAGCGTATCTCAAGTTTTAGGAATTGAAATTTGATGATTCAAAAACGAGATGAACGATGATGATCTGAACAATAAGAAAGACTATTTATTCGTTCAAAACAAGTAAATATTGAGGTTGTACCGGTTCAATGAAAGTTCTGATTCTAGGATATTAAACAAACGAATTTAGATCAAGAAACGTGTTCTTGAATGATCAAGAACTAAAAAGTTCCTAAAGTTACCACTTGGAATCAAAATTAATGTGATAATAAAACACCCCGCAATTGAAAACAAGATAAAAATTAGCACCACCTTGCTTGGAGCCACAAGGATAAAGAAGACAAAAAAGAGAAAAATACTCTATTGCAAATTATGGCAAATCTCAGAAACGCGAATTCCTTCTACAAGGCATGAGAAGCCTTTATATCGGCCTAGGGTCTCTTCTTTGATGACTACAATTCCTATTCTAATAAGGAAATGAAATAACTAAAGACAAGGAATCCCTATTATACAGGAAAAAGAAACTAAACCTACCAAGAAAAGGAAACAAGAAATCCTTTCTTGTAAAGAAATAATAATTCCTATTTTAATAAAGAAAGAATTTTAGCTTCTTGAAATCAATTTTGAGCTTCTTGGACTTCTTGCGCTTCTTAAAAATAAGTTCAAACTTGAGTTCTAAAACATGATCTTGGCCATGATAAATTCGTCTAACCTGGGACCTGTAGATTATAGCTCTGATACCAAATTGATGCGATTCTTCGAGTTAACAAGGAACCAACCGACCAGAATCAAGATCTTGAAACGAAAATGTGGTTTATGGGTTGAGTTCAAGAAATAGTGTATCTCAGGTTTTAGGACTCGGAATCTGATGATTCAAAAGCGAGGTGAACGATAACGATCTGAACTACAAGAAAGACTATTTATTCATTCAAAACAAGTAAATATTGAGGTTGTACCGGTTCAATGAAAGTTCTGATTCTAAGATATTAAACGAACGAATTTAAATCAAGAAACATGTTCTTGAATGATCAAGAACTAAAAAATTCCTAAATTCACCACTTGGAATCAATTAATGTGATAAAGAAATACCACACGAAATTGAAAACAAGATAAAGACCAGTGTTATCGAAGGCGAAAAGCACAAAAAAGCTCTAAGGTTATTAGGGCTTTAAGCGCAAAGCGCACATAAAACATGGGCTTTAATGAAGAAAGGCACAAATGGAGAAAAACTACAAATATGTATGTGTAGTCTAAGACTAATATCAATAAGCATGAATACCAAATATAAGAACAAAGAAATTGAAGAAAATTTCCAATAAAGTAAAATATCAATAGCTTAATGTCGCCTCTTCAAGATTACGCTCATTAGCAAGAAACGTATGCCTTAGAGCCTTGATGACAACAATAAAGCGCACGCTAAGCGAGGCAAAGCATCAACATGTTTTGAGCCTCACTTTAGGGCTTAAGCGCGCCTTTGATAACACTGATAAAGACTATCACCACCTTGCTTGGAACCAAAAACAAGGATAAAGAAGATAAAATAGAGAAAAACATTCTATTGCAGATTAGGGCAAATCTAAAAAACATGAATTCCTTCTACAAGGCACGAGAACCCTTTATATAGGCGTAGGGTCTCTTCTTTGATGACTACAATTCCTATTCTAATAAGGAAATCAAATAGCTAAAGACAAGGAAAGTAAAATCCCTATTCTACAAGGAAAAGAAACTAAAATCCTACTACAGGAGAAATGCTTATTCTAAAAGGAAAACAATAAAGAAAGTCTAAACCTACCAATAAAAGGAAACAAGAAATACTTTCTTGTAAAGAATTAATAAATCCTTTCTTGTCAAGCTTTAGTGGGTGGCGAAATCATTCCCTTCTCTCCTCTACCCAAGAATTCCCTACAATTGTCAGAGTATGAAGTTCAAGAGGTATGGTCTGTTGATGAAGCAGAAACCTTGGACTCTCAATTTCTAGAGGCTGAGATGGAAGCTTCCTTGTGGGTGCACAAAAATGTTTTGAAGATGAGCAAAGCATACAGAGTGAACTTTCAGGGGTGCAAGGAAGAAGCTCTGTCTCTCTTTATGAAAATCGATAAGCGAGGATTGGAGATAAGAGAAGAAGCTGCTTTAAAGATAGTGTCGACTCCAAAAAAGAAGAAGGGGAGCATGGAAGTTCAGAATCTGGTGTTCAACATGAATTTCCCAGAGTCCAGTACAAGAAGCAGGGGGAAATCTACCTTCAGTTGTAATCAATGAAGGTAAAAATTATTTCTTGGAACGTGAGGGGATTGAACAGAAGGGATAAAAGATCTATTGTCAAGTCTCTAAGTGAGAGTTGGAAGGCCGATATCTACTGCTTACAAGAATCGAAATTAGTTTTGTGAAACAAATTTGGGGGTTCAGATGGGTCAAATTTGGCTGTCTTGGTTCTTTGGGACAGTAGATCCTGGAAAGGGGAGGTGATTAATGTAGGTAGTTATTCTATCACTGTTAAGTTTGATGCTCAGGGCTATAATTTCTCATGGCACTTGATTGGAGGTTACGCTCCGCATTGTAGACTTGAAAGAAGGAATGTTTGGGGGGAAGTTGCTGCTTCCAGGGGATCTTTCGACGGTCCATGGGTTGTTTGCGGAGATTTCAATATTACTAGGTTTATGGAGGAAAGAAGGGACAGCAGCACCACAGCAAGAGCCATGACTGAGTTCTCCAATTTCATTGAGGACCTTGAGCTCCTCGACCCTCTGCTTTTAGGGGGAGTGTTTACATGGACCAGGAGCAACAACTCCCATATTGCTTCTAGATTGGACAGATTTTTGTTCTCCTCTGATTGCGATGAGAGCTTTAGGAACACAAGACAATCAGTGCTTCCCAAACCTGTCTCTGACCACACCCCCATTTTGCTTAAATGCGGTGACTGGGAGAACTCTAAATCTTATTTCAAGTTTCAGAACTGGTGGTTGGGAGCCGAGGGCTTTAAGGACATGGTAGCATTTTGGTGGTCTTCCTTCAATGTCCAGGGGAGACCCGACTTTATTCTCGCTCAGAAACTCAAGCTCTTAAAAGGCAAATTAAGAGATTGGAGTTTAACTCAAGGAGGGAACCTGTCAGCTCTTGTCTTAATAATATCCTGGTACTACAAACTGCCCAGGAGACCAGGGACCTTAGACGAACTGTCACAGATGGCAAGCCTTACTATGGATCTAGAAGAAATTGCAAAGAATGAGGAGTTATCCAGGAGACAAAAATCAAGAGTACAATGGTTGAAACAGGGGGACAGAGACACAAAGTTCTTCCACAATGTGGCAAATGCTAATAGAAGGTTCAATGCAATCGATAGACTCATCATTAATGGGGTTCAAGTTGAGGATTTAACTACAATCAAAAGTGAGATCCTTGATTTTTACCTGCATCTGTATAGCGAGTTCAACTATACTCAATCCCCTCAACTAAATAACTCAGAAGTGGAGTGGTTGGAGTGGTATTTTGATGAGTTTGAAAATTTTTGAATGGGCTTAAAGCATGTGCAGCTGACAAAGCTCCTGGACCTGACGGATACACCGGGGGTTTCTTCTTACACTGTTGGGATGTCCTAAAAGATCTGGTGAATGCTTTTCAGAATTTTCATTCACAAGAATATTTTGAGAAAAGTTTCAATGCTACATATGGAGTGAGTGTTTGGAATGTGGGGAAGTGGTGCACAAGTTCTGTTACCAGCTCATATGGAGTGAGTGTTTGGAAATCAATAAGAGCCCTATGGCAAGATTTTGCTTCCAACATCAGTTTCAAAACTGGGAATGGCATGAAGATCTCCTTCTAGAATGATGATTGGATAGGAAATGGTCCCCTCAAAGAGAGTTTCCCGGATATTTTCAGCTTAGCACAACAACCTGATGCAACTCTAGCTGAAACTTGGAACCTACAAGGTTGGAATCTAACCTTTAGAAGATTTCTCGAATGACTGGAAGTGAATAGAGCGACTGATTTCTTCCAGTCTCCTACAGAACTTCAGGGGAACTACTGAACAAGAAGACAAGCTGGTGCGGGTCGGAAGCAACAATGGTATCTTTACAGTAAATTCAGCATACAGGATTTTAGATAGATGTGACCAGAACTATGGCCTCTGGCATTGGAAACATATTTGGAAGGCAAAAGTTCCCCTAAAGGTGACAATTTTTTGCTGGTTAGTAGTCAAACAGGCTGTTCTAACTCATGAAAATTTGATGAAGAGAGGAATACAACTATGCTCAAGAGTTTTTTGTGCTGCAATGAGAATGAAACAATCAGTCATTTCATTCACTGCCAGGTGACTGGCAAATTGTGGCAGCTGTTCATGAGCATGAAAAGCCTAAGCTGGACAATGCCTAGGAGAACTGATGAGATGATGGCAAGCTGGAATGGCTCCGGGATAATCACAGGCCAAAAGAAGTGGTGGAACAGTGTCCCAGCATGTATTTGGTGGACCATTTGGAAGAAAAGAAACTCTAGATGTTTTGAAGATATGGCAGGCCATGAACAAAGGATTAAGATGAAATGTATATTTTTGTTTTATTTTTGGTGTAAAGAAGCACTTGTACAAGATGTAGAGTCTCTAGTAGATCTCATAGGCTCCTTGTAGCTGTTACAAGATTGGTTTTTGTCTATTTTGGGTCTTGTAACCTGTTACTCCTTAGCACACAATCTTTGTGCTAGGGACTAAATTTATCAATATATTGGAATCTGTTACCTTTCAAAAACAAATAAGGAAAGAATCTTGGCTTTTTGAAATCAATCTTGAGCTTCTTGGACTTCATGCGCTTCTTAAAAATAAGTCCATATGTTTGAACTTGAGCTCTAAAACATGATCTTGGCCAAAATTAATAAAATTTAACATAGATTCTTCATGTTCATCAATAAGCCCCAAAGCTTTGGTTTAGTGGTAAGAGCGCAAAGCGTGATGTGTGGATTAGGCAGACGTCACGAGTTCAAACCCTGTTGCAGAGGTAAAGGGGAGAAGGGTAAAGGGGGAGGTCTATTATCTGCCAAGTTTCGAATCGTACGCCACTAGACCTCGGGGATTTCTCGATTATAAGAAAAAGAACAGAAATAATGCCTCAGTGAAGGATTTAATTCCAACACAAATGCATGTAACTTCAACCAGTAGTCCAGTTGTGCTAACATCAAGCTCACATGATTGAGGACGTAACTCACACCAACATAGTATGTATTAACGTATGTCCAGATTAGCTAATTACAACTATCTGAAATCTTCAAGAAATGGTAAAACCATAAGAGATTATAAAACACTGCACTGAACCTAAAGATAGTGTTAACCAACCTGTATAAAATAACTTTCATGTTGTTTTGCATATTCTCAGCATTGAAAGTTGGCAAATCATCCATACCACTGCTGGATTTTTCTGAAGACCCATTTGAGTTATCATGCCCCGGCATCACGGCCTTCTACAATTCTACAAAAAATTCCAAAAACGATAAGACTGCGAAATTTGGATGCAGAACAAGAATAGAACTTTCTGGTTACTCGAATCAGTGATAGCGAAAGTGCAAAAAAGCAATAAGGACCATGGGGTTTGAAGTGAAAGGCGAGAAGAAAAGCCACACTTCTTTTAAGTGAAGCACACAATTTACTGGAAATTAAATTAAAAAAAAATTGAACATCTGTAAATTAGTACACCAAAATTAAATTGCTACTAAATTATAAATTTCAGCTTGCAATATATAATAATGCCGATATTAATCCAACTTCTCAAAGATAAGATTCAAATAAATGACTGATTCTCGTTAGAAACACTTAGTGCACTATTGTTTGAAGCACAAACTTCTCTAAAATGCATGGCTTCACCGAGGAACCGCTAAACCCTCATCACCTTAAGTGTCGGAGCAATGGCTTTTGTTTTGGTTACCCACTATCTCAGTTACAAGGAGGACCAAATCAATCAACAAAAGTTAAGAATTTACCAAAAAAATTCCTAGAAACGCTTAAAGAAGACGACTTTCTTCCATGGATTTCACATCCAGTTCAATTCAAACTATCTCAGTTAATATGGTTCTATGAACACAACTTAAGTATTCACCAAAAAGATTTCCAAGAAATGCATAAAGATTCAGAGTTTCTCCCGAGGATTGATACCAGCAAACTTGGACTTCACCAGGGAAAAAAATCCTATGGGATGCATATAACGGTTTAGACTCTATTCAGAGCATCTCATACTCAGTTCAATTCAAACTATCTGAGTCAGAATGACAGATTGATTCAATCAGCACAACCTAAGAATTTACCAAAACTTTATCCTACAAAAGATTCAGACTTGTTCGGTGCATCTCACGCCCAGTTCAAATCAAATTATCTCAGATTTGAATGAATTGATTGATTCATTCATTCATTCAACACAATTTTAAGAATTTGCCAAAAAGATTCAAACTTTTATTAATGGATCTCGCACAAAGTTAAATTCAAAATTTCCCAACTCAGATTTGTATACACAATTGGCTAATTTCGGTAGAAAAGATTCAAAATTTTCCAACTCAGATTTGTATATACAATTGACTAATTTCGGTAGAATGAATTATAAGAAGCGAAAATTTTCAAATTCTTGAGTATTTACACAGTTGAACTTCAAGATCTCAGCAGTTGAGAAGTCATTATTAAGCAAAAAAGGGAAAAGAGAAGGAGATAAGCAATCGTACAAAGATATGAAAGCTAAACTGAGGTACCTTGAAAGCTGAGTAGAGATGGGAATTAAAGGCTTTCTTCTCGCACAATTCACCTTTTTGGCTTTAACCCGAGGTCTGGGTGCACTTAGATCTGCCGTCCTGATAAATCTTATACTCTGTTTGGATGATGGTAGGTCAAGGAGACGCTAGCGGTGTAGGCTAGGGCTGTCAATGCTTCGATTCAGCTAATTATTTTTAAAAAAATATAATATACCCTTGTTTGGTTATTACTAGTATTTATGATGATGCTTTGCACGTTAATAATTGACACGTGATGATTTTAAATATTTATTTATATAAAAAATAATAAAATTAAATAATAAGAGATATTTTATGTATAATAATACAACAATTATCTAAATACTTAAAAATATTATTATATTAGCATAATATATAAATTTAAAATAAAAGGACATCATCTAAACTTACACAAATGATCAATTTTGTCATGTTTGTTAGATAATTATGTATTATAGTTTAAAAATACTTACTGTGATGGTATATCCCTCTTGAAAGTGTAACATACAGTTGTTCGTGCAGAAAATATATTGCGGTAAATATTGTTCAATATTTAGGATGTTTGTCCTTGTGCTTTATTTGCAAAGCATAAACATACTAAAAATTATTTTCAAACAAATTTAAAAGGATATTACTTAGTTTCGGAAGACGAAAGTTGAATTCAGGGATAAGAATATACTGAGAAGCACGTTGACTAGTATCATAATTTTTACATGTATGACATTATTGTTAAAACTTTTATATACCATCAGTGTGCTATTACATAAGCTATTCGGCGTATCTAAGTTTTTCATCAGCATGACGAACATATTTGTTTTCAAAAGTAACCTATATACAATGGAATATCAAATTTAACTTAGTCTATTATATATACGGTGACACTAACATACGTAAGAAATAATAAACTTGACAACAAACATGTATGGTAGAAAGCCATTTGGTATTAAAGTATTTAAGTATTTTTCTTGGTTATAATTATTGGTATCATTTTTTGCTGAGTCAAAAAATGATAAATATTTTATTTTTATTATAAAATTTTGCAATCAACCTTTATTTAGTTGATCAACATATTCATTTCCGCCAGCTAAGACGCCTTTTTAATTCTATCATGTGATTTGCACTAGTTGTGTTTTAATCTAATGATAAAAATATTTCTCTTATTAAATACACTACTATTACCATTGGGATTGATAATCAAGTGTTCAGGAAATACCAAATCATCTTTTATTGGATGCTCTTCTTCGTTTCCGACAAGAAGCAAGAAGACACTGAATACTGGATCTGTTCTTACTTTATATTTCTTGTCGGTTGAACTTTTTCATTGGAGGCTAGAAGTATAATTTTGGCAAGCTAGCTTTTACGGTCTCTGCTTTTGTCGATTTTGGAACTACTGGTAGTACTTGACAGAAATCATCTCCCAAACCATTAATTTTCCATCAAACGGTGTTCATTAATAAGAACTCCCTACAATTATTTCGATCATTTGACACTTTGCCATAATTGCTTTATCCCATATTATCAATTTTGCTTTCATTATAAATTTAGTACTATTGCTCTGCTTTGATATATTTGTGATGGTTATTTAATTTGTTGTGAAGAGGTATATCAAATCTAAAGTGGGTGGCCTCACAATAAAATCGGTGTTGGTACACCACTTGCTATTATTGCTAACAGTGGCATGCCTCTTGATATGATACTTGCAAGTAATGCATGACATAGAAATATTATTTTGATTCCCTCGGAGGCATCTACAAAGAATAATCCTGTTATAGTACCAGAGTCGACTCTTTATAATATAGTCTTGAAAGCTTGTTCTTGATTAGGATTTAACTTTGATTGTTGCGTCCTCAGTCACTTGTATAACATTTTGATTCTTAATAATATATTAACTTTTTTACTTTGTGTTCTAACGCTCTTTTTATGGAATAAATTTATGTACCCTAAGTTTTTTTTTAACTTGAATAAGAATTTTACTCATATGATTAATTTAAAAAATAATTGAATTGGATTCTCTTGCTAGATAATTAATTAAAAGATCTAATTATTTCGTTTTAACATAAAAAATAATTTATTCTCTGCTGATTCAGATCTTTTCTTGTTTTGAATAGTTAAGCTTAATTATAATTTTATCCACTATAAATTTCATTTTCAAAGAGTAAAAGATTGATATGACATTTCACTTTTAGATCTTTATGTTTATAGAACATTAGTGGTATTGACTCTTACCAACCATTTTTTTCTCTTTCTCACGCATTTATATTCTTAATTATTTTCTTAGTTGTTGTTTAACAATTGAGTATTTTTCAATATTACACGAAAAATTGATGAAAAAATATTATTTGAGTAGAAAAATAGTTCTATAATATATAAATATATTATCGTGGGGTATTTATTTCTCAATTTCAATCCTTTATGCAGTCCATTTATTTTTATTTTTTTTGGTATTGGACATTATGGAGTGGTAATGTATTGCCAATGTAGAGGATTCTTATGAAATTGATTTTATTAAACCTTCCTATATATTTTAAATAAGAATTTAATAGACTAAATTTTATTAATTTTAAAAATTAGCAAAGAGGTATTGTAGTCCAAAAAATAGATTATTGCAGTTATGTCATTTCTCTATGAGTTCTTCCGCTTAATATTTTAGGGCTATTTTGGTATATTAATATTGTATTTATGCTTTTATAATAAAATAGGCTCTCCTTTTTCTAAATGGATTTGGACAATATAATACATTCTCAAATTAAATTAGTAATAGGACATTATAATATTTTCGAATTAAATTAGTAATATGAATTTTTAAGAAATATATCCTAAAAGTAATAGGATTACATGACTAAAGATATTTACTTGTTCAATTTTATATGAATTAGACCGCCCGAAAGTAATTATACTAATAGGATTCATAAAGGTAATCATGTAGGATTCCTAACGTGTAGTATTATGTCCTAAAACTAATAGGATTATAAGGCTAATATATAGAATTTCGTTTATGTCCTTTTATTATAAATTATTATGCTTAATATTATAAGGTTATTTTTGTAAACCGACATTGTATTCATGTTTTTATAATAATATAGATTGGGTGCATAATCAAAATTTTAATTTTTAAACTTATCTCAATCGTCTTGGTTACTGGTATTGTTATACACCTATAACAACATTTAAAGTTTAAATATATTTTGGCTGTTATAAAAAAAATCTAATAATTAATTGCGTTTAATGTTACATATACAAGATAAGAAATTTATTCGAATTTAAATAGTCAAATGATATGTAAATTTTACCAATGAAATATTTAAAAAGCTAACATATTATTAATAAATTCGTAACTAAATGTATAATGATTTGTGCTCTAAATCATACATTTTAAAGCTACTAGAAGATTACATTATTTCAAGATTGATGGAAAAAATACGTAATTGTAGCTTGTTTCGTAGATTTCAGTCTCTTACTAGCGATATTAACGCTTAAATAGCGAAGTTTTGTATCCAAACTTTCAGCAAAAGGATACCTAATAGCTTTCCCTTAAAAGTAATCTAAGAGGTTAACAGTTGAATCTTCTATCTCGGTCCAAGTAGCAGTATGTTGAGGTCAAAATCTTTAAACTTATTATTAGTGATCTTATAAGAGATTTCTCTATGGATATTATAGAGAGGTAATTTTACAAAGAGCGCACTGCTATAAAGATGAATATTGCTTTTATAGGTAAAAAGTTGTTATAAAGAGGTAAAATATAACATAAAAAATTGGTTCCGAGAAAAACTTGACTTTTATAGTGAATGACTATTATATGAGGATGTTGTTACAGAGAGGTCTGACTGTACAATTCGATTAAGTTTTGGTATTTTTATAACATCGTCTAAAATTACTCGACAAACATAGATGCGTTTTTGGCATACAAGATAATAACATTGATAAAGAAGTACCACTTTCTCACAATCCAAATTTCACTGGGATTGTGATGACGCCTAATCCACTCCGCTAGATAAGTCAACCAATATAAACAACTCAAACTGAAGATCATCAGAATAATAATAAAATAATATGGTGAAATATCATCCCAAGAACTGATGATACAAGTCATGAGCCACTAAGAAATCTATTTAAATATACAAACAGAAATACTAGTTCTAAACTACCATGAACAAAGCGATAGCTAATAATCAGAGCGTTGACGTATCCTCAATGCTCGCTCCCAAACTCCGCAACAGCTCAGCTCCAAAATTTGCACGCAAGATGCAGAAGTGTAGTATGAGTACCACGGACCCCATGTGCTAAATAAGTATCAAGACTAACCTCAACGAAGTAGTGGCGATATTTTAGTCAAAGATACTCACTTTATATAACATGTACAACTCATAAGCATATACAATAACAGAGAAACAATCAAGGAACAATGAATATAAATAATAAGGTGCACAATCAAAGAGGAGGATAACAAGCATGCTTTTTTGTATAACAAGGTAAAAAACATATAGAAATGCACTAATTTCGCATCTAATGGAGATATGCAATAAGTAGTAAAGACTCAAACTTTACATCAATCTGATACTCACCAAGTGTCCAACAACCTGCTATCAAGTCTCATGCATGTGTATAATACATGAATAGGCATATGTAGATGATATGTCTCAGTGTCTATATAAGTCAAGAATATCTATGCATGATAAAGACTTAAACTTGGTATCAAACCGATACAAATCTACGTGTCTACCACGTAGTTGGTATGTAAATCCATACGCCTGAATAAATATCTCAACACAAGAATGTGAATCTACATGCCCAACAAATTTCTCAATCGGAACGTGAATCCACACACCCAAACATAATCCTCAACATAGGAGGGTGAATCCACATGCCCAAACCGTATCAGATGAATGATGAGAACAATATCTATATGCTAACATGGTGCATATAACAAGACAGTGTATGACTATGCAGTTCTACCATGTAACACAAGTACATAAAATCCATAATATTAAACTAGCATGTGAATGGTGCCTATAACATTATTCTGGCATGAATAAGATGCTCAAGTAGTCATACAACAACAAGCAATGACATATAATATCCTGTTATGTTACACTAGTACAAGAGAGATGCCAATAACATGATAATATTATGTGAAGATGTGAATAGATATTTATATAAACTCATCATACACATTCCCACGGGTGATCTCATGTCACCTCCATACATATAAATTCATTAACACATCGTGACTGAAGATTCCTTCTTCAACTTTAGCTTATAAGTCTATAAACACAACTTCAATATCTGGATCTTCTTTAGAGATTCGATTCTTGTATATATTCATTGTATCAGTCTCAATAACCTTTATCGAGTCACAAAAGAACTACCAGAATGTAACCACATGATATATCCCACATCCTTTATATCCATAGTCATACCTCTTGGTCACATCAACTACTTGTTGCCAAACCCAGTACCGGTCAAAATGCCTCAACTCAAATAGATCCTTATTCCAAGTCTTCACAATACTGCTACTAATAAAAAAACTCATAGAAATTCATAACTACCCACCATAGCAACATATCATGGGTTGCTCTAGTTCAATAAGAATCATTGCCTGTTCTGAGCTGCCTAAGAGAATTCTTCTTCCCAACATACCTTATCTAAATCTAATTGTGCTAATTCTAGGTCCATGAATTTCATCTTATCAAGTACAAGCTACTTGAGGACAAGTCACACCAAATTTCAATAGAATCTCAAAGCACATAATTTATGCACCATACAAGTAATAATCCAAATATGACAAATCTGTAGCAAAGCAACTTATGACTTAATGATCCCCGAGTCTATGCTATCCTTTCTCAACAAGTCTCTGAGTATCTATGTAACTTACTCCATCTGTTTGTTATGTAATGGCTAAGCAAACTTAATCCAACTCAGCCTGTGCATCTAAAAAGTTCTTCTCAAAAGCACTTCATTTTTTTAGAAGCATACAACTTAACTCAACTCGTGAGACAATCACAATCATGCAACAAACTCTCCAAGCATGTAGACAACATCAACTCTAAATTCATGGTTAAAATCATCTCAATCTCCTAGAAAGTCACTTATGCATAGTCAAGCCACTAGAACTGAATCTCTCTAAGTCAACCAAGTCATATAGACTGTTAAACCCAAAAGTCCTACCACAAAAGTGTCTATAATACCCAGCTTTACCAAAAAAACTAATCATTTCTATTATAATATTGATCCAAGCCATTACTATATTAACCCAACTTCTTTTATGATTTATTTTGATCCGCTTTTGAGACATCACGTTTCTTTTTCAACACACCATGATTTTTCATCAAACTCACACCAAGTGTTTTCTGAGATAAAACCATGTCATTATAATATCCATAGGGCACTTTATCCATGTCTCACACATGATAGTACCTCAAACTAAGACATTTGCTCATAATAGTCCTTCAACAAATCCATAACTATTTATTTCACCTCTCTAATTATGTAGAGTCATACCAACACTAACATAGAAGTACTCTAAATCCCAGGTATAATCCCATGTCAAACTCGAATTATCAACAACTGAAACATCTGATAACCCCTTAAATATCACATCTTGGAGCTTGAACCCACTAGAACTATCTTCGAGAGTCACCCACTCTACTTTAGTCCCTGGTGCATAACTAAACATGCCAAAAACTCGTGTTCTATCTACACATTATCCCCATTGAAGGGATAACTTTGCCCTTAGGTAACCAACTGAATATTTTCTCATTCCACACCATACCCATAAGTAATATCAAACCTAAGTCATCCAACAACCTCGATGCATCAGTTAGTTTAGTACATCCCACGTCTGACAAACTTCTTGCCTAAGTCATCCTTGATATCACCCTTCTCAAGTCATAACTAATCCACTAGTTTACCTTAGTCCAAGAACTATAGCAACACATGCCCATATGATCCAATCATCGATGGTGGGCTCTCCCACTTAGCTTAAACCCATAATCACATCATTCCAGAACCTGCAATAACTTTTCCTCCTTAACTACCATGACTTCACACTATTGCTCAAGTAAATATCTCATAAGCTCATACATTACTAATCATATCACATTCCAAATTATCTATCTAATGCACGCCTATCCTTGTGATATTTGTGTCATCTTGCTCAAGCTATACAAACTCTCATCGTAGTGCATCCATCCTATTGGATAGAAAGCCTGTCATAAGAACCTTATAAGAAGTCATATAACTTCAAACGTTTTCACAAGAGATAACTCATATGTTTAGCCTCAATTCAACATTTTTCTCTGACCTTACCGTGGTTACAATATCTATGTGATCAATTACTTCTTCCGAGTCTATACTCGTCAACAAGATGTAAGAATATATTCCATCCCACTAATGAACAACTAAAAGGTCCATCCGTACGTCCATACCTTAAGATTGTACTACACTTCGAGATGATAATTAAGCGTCCATGTTTCTTTTGCAACTCAACCAAATCATTCTCATTATATCCAAACTCTCTAAGTGTAGTCCTTAGACACATTACACTTACTACATAGCTGCCTCCTTAACTTTACCACTTCCATTGTAATATTCTCTCCATTATCCTTCAAGACTGTGGAGGTACTCGCTCAATTCCCAAGGAGCTAATTGTAAAAGCATAACTATCTTATAGCTTACTGTACCATCACTCCAATTCTAGGGGAACTACATATTGAAGAGTCCTAAATCACATGCTCACTTAACTGAGTTCCCCGAGCCAAAGCTGCGGTGTACACATGGCCAAAAGTCCTTTAGACTAGCCTGCGCTATATCACGGGAAACCATCTCAAATCCCATATGCGAAATCATCACAAGTCGTAGATGCCCAACTGATAAACGAGTTCTTGACATTAGATACGGACAAATAAAAAAAACTGAAGATTTAGACTCCAAGTTGAAATAAAGTCCCACAATAAGGAAATAAAGATAGAGAAGTTTTTTAGTGCCCTATAACTTCTCGAAAATAAGTATGGAAGTCATCATACAGATTTGCAAGATTCTATGTCACGACCCAAAATCCCGTCATGCATTGATGTCATCTAGCATAACCCGCTAGGTAAGCCAACAAGTCAAATATAGAATAAAGTGTTGTTATGATATAGACAAGGTATAATAATCTCACAACATCATCCAAAATGGAAAACACCACAATAACTCCCAAAACCTGGTAGTACGAAGTCATGAGCTTCTATGATAAGAAAATACAATTGAGTCATAATGTAGAAGTACTATCTGGAATAAGAAAAATAGTATCATCAGAAGAAAAAGGTGACTTCAAGGGTCAGTGGTCGATCAAGTAGGAGTACCTAGAATCTCCTAAGTCTGCTATTGGGCACCCACCTGAGGTCCACTCGAGCTAATGCCAGAATCTGCACGAAAATATACAAAAGTGTAATGTGAGTATAAAGATAACGTGTACTCAGTAAGTATCTTGATTAACCTCGGTGAAGAAGTGGCGAGGGTCAAATCATATAATACTCATTAACAAATAAACATGTACTGTTCATGCATATACATAGCAAGGCAATGAAAAGAGGAATAGTATCATAGAAAAATGTATCATGAATTAGAAATTTAACATGAATCATTCTATCTCAACTATCAAGTCCAAAGAATGTGACAAAGGCCTCAAGTAGAATGTTAAAAATTACGCACATAAAGCATATATAGTGCATGATATGTCATAAAGGATTCACCTAAATGGTCAAAGCTTCCACCTTTATGTCTAAGTCATCAACCAATACTATCATAATCTGACACTCATTAGTGTCTCACAAACTCAGCATGTACGTCACAAAGTGAGAAGCATAGGAGGGTGACTCTAGGGAGATGGATCCATATGCATACGCTGCACAAAAGAAACCTCGTGCTAAGACAATGACCACACGGCATAAACCTTGTGCCATATCAAATATCAATCCGCTCCGAGTTCATCCAATTCACCATAGTAAGGATGGCATTTGGAAAGATAGAGCAGGGCATAGTTTAGATATCTCTCACAGAAATGGCGAGCAGTCCAATTATACTCATGGTGAACCATTTGTTACTTCCAAGATGGCTAGTCCATATCCATGTCCGAGTTCCTCCGAATTTAGCAGTTCGTGGCCACACTCCGTCTCTCCGTGGGAGAAGCCAAATGGTAGCTTTACTCAGAGGTTATCCTCAATGCATGCAAACTCATTCTTCAACTCTTCTGCAGTAGCTGGTAAGGGTTCACAGTCATCTCAAAGCCAAATTGGCGACAATTGGCACATGAACAGCAATTCTAGGTTGCATCCTATCCGTAATGGTTTTTACCATGGATCCTCATCTGGGACCAAAGAATCACCAATTCACTTTCCTACAGTTGCTTTTGACTCTTTGAACCATATTAAGGGGGAACATTTTATGTCTCAGCGCTCCTCTAACAATGCATGTGAGAATTTTCTCATTAGCTCTAATAATATGGATGTTGTGACATCTGGAAATGGTTTCGACTTAAATGTACTATCAAAGAGTGCACTCAGTGAGGAACATCCTAGGCAAGGTGTTGAGTTTGGTGATGAAAAAAGAGAGCCTCAAGATCCGGTAACAGTTTTGCCATGGCTTAAAGCTAAAGCAAATGGTAAACATGAGGGCATCGATAGTAGGATAGGTGGAACTTCAACAAATTCTGGCTTTGTCCAGGCCTACTCAAGCCCTCTTTGCCATACACCGATTGATCCATCAGCTTCTGAAGATCACCACATGAAGACCGCAAAAGAAGTGGGAGGGGCGTGGCATATAACAAAAATTCTTGGTGTTCCAACCCTTGATATTCCCTCTGCTTCCAGAAATGAGTCATCGTCACTTGTTTCCACTTCTGCTACTCTTCGTTCCTCTCCCAAGAGAGAGAGTATCAGACATCAAAGGAGGAGTATGGTCATTGACATTAACGTAGCTTGTGACCTTTCTGAGGTTGAGCCCGAGAAACCTTCTGCTGCGGAACCAATTGTTACTGAGAAAGTTATGGAGACGGAAACTACCAACATCAAGAATCACTTTGATTTGAACTCATGTATTACTGAGGATGAAGAACCAGTTTCTGCTGAAAGCAATAGGGCTAATGTGAAGACTATTCTGGATATAGATTTGGAAGTCCCTGTAGTTATGGACATTGAACAAGACAACTTCCCCGGAGAAGAAGACAAGCAACGTGAAGCATGTGAAGCATCTTTGCAGCTGCCTGACGATAAACCTGAGCACGCGGAGGAAGAATTTCTCAGGACTGCAGCAGAAGCTATAGTTGCCATCTCATCGTCCAGTCAATGCATCTCCGTAAAGGAAACATGCAATGATCCATCCGACGATCCTCTGGAATCCCTACGATGGTTTGTCGATGTGGTCTCTTCTTGTGCAGCCGATCTTGATGGGACGATGGTTGCACGTTGTGGTTCTAAGGAAATAGATTACTTTGAGGAAATGACATTGCGACTAACAGAAACGAAGGAGGAGGATTACATGCCAAAGCCTTTTGTTCCTGAAGTCCAAACAGTGGAAGATGGAGGGGCCAGTTCACTAACAACCCGACCCCGAAGAGGGCAAGCAAGGAGGGGAAGGCAGCGGAGGGATTTCCAAAGGGATATACTTCCCGGTCTAGTTTCATTGTCAAGGAACGAGGTGACCGAAGACATTCAGACGTTCGGAGGGTTGATGAGAGCAACGGGCCATACTTGGAACTGTGGTTTGACTAGAAGGAACGGGACGAGAAATGGAGGTGCTAGGGGAAGGCGGAAAACGGTTGTGGTCACCACCCCTGCAACGGTGTTGACCACAATGAGCTCTCCACTAATACACCAACTTAATAACATTGAAGCCAGTTTGGAGGATAAAAACCTAACAGGGTGGGGAAAGACACCTAGGCGCCCGCGGAGGCAAAGATGCCCTGCAGGTAATCCTCCAGCTGTCCTGTTAACTTAAACACGGCCAAAAATGAGGTTGTAATATTATCGATTCATCATTTATAGAGATGACATTTAACGGATTTAGGGAGCTTTGTTTATGAGTTTCAGGAGTGAGAGTTTTTAGCTATATGGGGATTGTTTTTGTACATGTCTTTGTTTGCTCCATAATTTGGAGCCCCCATTATTATGTTTCTTACATTGGATCACTGACCTTGTATTCAGGAAGATGCTGCTGCATAATGTCTTGTGTATTTATACAGCATTTCTTTAGCTGTGTATTAATGCTATTCAGTGGTGTTGTTTGGTTCCACATGCTTTTTCCTCAATCTTAACATCTAATTCTCATGAGATTTGGCCGTTTGATCTCATGAGAAATACTATTGTAAAGAGGCCAAAGATTATATTTGAGGATAAATTCTTTATTTTCTTTTTCTAATAGAGAAATGATTTGGATAACATCATTCTCAATTTAACCGCCAAGTAATTTTGTTCCTTATGTTGACTAATCTCTTTCTAATTTACCATCTCCCGCTTTGATTTTCTAGTATCTTGTCGTGGTTACTGCTTGATGCTATTGCTATTGCTAGTGCTTTCTTCCATTTATTTTTTTTGTTCTTATATAGTTATCATTTTTTTTGGCTATTGTTGTTGATATTAGATTGCTTTTTATTTATTCTCGAGCCGAGGGTCATTCGGAAACAGTCTCTTTACTTCCTCAGGGTAGGAGTAAAGTCTGCGTACACACTATCCTCACCGATCTATAATTGTAGGATTTCAATGTTGTTGTATTTTCTTTCTTGTTTTTTGTTAGGCAACAAATAATAGAGATTTCAGTGGTCTCGTCTCAAATAGATTTCCTGCTTGGGCCTACAAAGTACTAGGTTGGACAATGTACTCCAACTTTTTGCCCATTGTTTGGTTCTCCACTTCTTTGTCTCTGGCTGATACGCAATTGGTTTGTGTCCAAAGGCGTGGATCATCAGAAGAATCCAAAAGATTACGTGTGTGTTTGATATGACGGAAGTCTGTACTTGGAAAATATATTTTTGGAAAATATTTTTCTTATTCGGTCATTAGTGGAAAATACTTTTTGAAAAAAATATATATGTTAAAAAAATAATAAAAATCGTACTGTTTTGATAAAATTTTGAGTAACAAATATAAATAATAATATTTAAGTATTATTTGGGACAAATAATATGAATTTTAATGTCAAACTAGTTCTCCAGAAAAATGACTTCCGTCCATAAGTGAAAAAAGTCATTTTCCTTATTTTCATGAATAACATTTCCGTCGTACCACATATAAATTGAATTTGGATATTTTTAGATGGTTTTTTCCAACTTTTAAGAGAATTGTGAAATAACTTACTGATATAACACCAATTCCATATCTAGGAGTTTCAAGTTTTGATTTTCATCGTCTCTTTTCCCAACAATAACTAGCAGACTTGAGGTATAACAGAGGGTAATAGTATTGTATGGCTAGTAGTAGTAATAGTAACAGTAACACCAATAATAAACCTTTTTCAGTTGAGCATGAGTTTCTGTCTACTACATTGAGCTGATTGAGATTAGCCATTCACTTTCTGGCACAAGTTGAGCGACAAGCTTGGTATGGAGCGGTTTACCCCCGAAGTGGGATTTCCCCGTGCAAATCCATATTAATCGAGTCCCAAAGCTAGTATCGGACGCCGGGCGGAAACCAAACATGCTAGGCAGATCTCTGACAACTTTGAAAGCAAATTATGAAGTGCTAACTTAGAAATTTGTATAGAATGAGAGTTTATTACGCATAATTTCTTTGATGTAACTGATATTGTACACCATTTGATAGCTGACCACTTAATGGAATAAAATCACCTGAGAACCAGCAAGTTTACCGCAACAGTATTGCTAGCATTGGCTTCACACTTGCAGCAGCTAGTCAGAAGACACAACAAGGTTGTGTTTAGTCAGGTTTTATCAATTAATGTTTCAAGTAGAAAGCCATGGTTCCATGCCGCATCAGAAAGTGGATTATGGAACCTTCTCTTTGATCTCCATTTCTGTTTGCATCCTAGTGTCGGGTAAAACATGCATTTCATTCCATTTCTCATCTTTCTTGATTTGGCTTCATATGACTTGAGAGTTTCAGATTTGGCTTCATATGACGAGAGAGTTTCAGATTTGGCTTCACATGACTTGAGAGTTTCATATTTGTCATCAGGACAGTCTCATTAAGCATAGTGCTGTCTGAATGCCACCGTTGGACTTGACAGAAAGAGAACGATAGTAGTGAGCTCCATAGCAGGCATAGTTTAACCTTAGGACGCCGGCGTTGAAGATAGTCTCCTGATGAACCGAAACATAGCTATCCCTCTAGCTTTTGTCGGATCAACAATCACTTCCACTTCAGAGCCTGTATGAATATTGTATCTTCCCAGGCCAATCAGTTCTTTAATTCCAAAACCATGGAAAATCATAAGCTGGAGATTTCCCTATTTGAGAATGAGTATGTATCATTTGCTTTACCAGCATGTATTCTTTTCTCAACTTCGATCATACTATATCCGTCGACCTTTCTTAAACCTAAACTATGCATCTTTGACCTCACCACCCTACTTTCATTCCATTCTCCCCCTTCTGCATATATGTTCGATAATAGGGTTTAGTATCCAGTATCATCTGTTTGCATGTTATGAATCATCTTAATAATATCCATTCTCTTGTGAATTCTACATCTGCACTACTCACTTAAGCAGCTAAGAAGGAAAGATACACCTAACTATCATTTCTGTAAATTAGTTGTAACTAACTAACAGACGCACATGCTTCTCACGTGCTTCTTCTTTCAATACTCCCCCTCAAGCTAGATGGTGCGAACAAGTTGAGCACCCCTAGCTTGTTCATCAGATACTCATGCTCTGATCTGCCCAGAGCCTTGGTAAATAAGTCTGCCTCTTGATCCTTTGACATCACATATCTTGTCTTTACGGTTCCTTGTTGGATTTTTTTCTCTGATAAAATATAAGTCTATTTCTATATGTTTTGTTCGCTCATGGAATATGGGATTCGCAGCAATTTGAATTGCTGCTTTGCTATCGTAATTCAGCTCAACTGGTAAGTCAACTTCTGCACTCAATTCTCTGCAGAGCCCAGTTAACCATAGAATTTCTGATACCCATGCTGCCATACTTCTATACTCAGCTTCTGCTGAACTTCGTGACACTGTGCATTGCTTCTTTGACTTCCATGACACCAAGGAGTCCCCTAGCTTCATTACATATCCTGTTACTGATCTCCTAGAAACTGGACAAGATGCCCAATCTGCATCACAGAATGCAGTAAGTTTGGTCGACTGATTTGAGCTCATCAGCATCCTTGTCCTGGAGCACCCTTTAAATATTTGACTACTCTAACTGCTGCATCAATGTGTGATCTTTTAGGATAATGCATAAACTGACTAAATACATGTACTGCATAACATATGTCCGGCCTTGTCATTGTGAGGTACAAAAGTTTCCCTACCAATCTTTGGTAAGGTCCTGCATCTCCTAACTTCTCATCACCTCCATAGTTATTTTGCTTGTCATATTCAGCTGTAGTGAATCTCTGATTACACTCCATTGGTGTGCTTGCTGGCTTTGATCCTGTCAATCCAAGTTCACTAATCAACTCTAGTGCAAACTTCCTTTGATTCATCAAGATTCCTTGTTTCGATCTTGCTATCTCAATTCCAAGAAAGAATCTCAATTCTCCTAGGTCCTTGATTTTGAAGCTGTGCTGCAGTATGTCTTTTGCCTCTGAAATCATGTTTGATCATTCCCAGTGATGAAAAGAACATCTACATATACTAAAATGATTACCATTCCTGTGGCCATTCTTTTAGTGAACAGTGAGTAGTCAAAGTGGCTTTGTGTGAATCCTGAGTTGATAAGCGATTCAGGCAACTTTAGGTTCCACTGTCGTGAAGCCTGTTTCAAACCATATAGGGGTTGGTGTAGCCTACATAGTTTCTCCCCCTGGCTAGGAAATCCCTGTGGCAAGCACATGTATACCTCATCAGTCAAATCCCCTTGGAGAAATACATTGTAAACGTCCGTTTGATGGAGATTCTAGTTATGTGCAGCAACTAATGCTAGAACAACTCGGGCTGTCACCATTTTAACCACTGGGGAAAAGATTTCTTGGTAATCTAGTCCCTCTATCTGGTTGTACCCTTTTGCCACTAGCCTTACCTTGAATATTTCTATTTCACCATTTGCTTTGTACTTTATCTTGAACACCCATTTGCATCCAATGGGTACCTTGACTTTTGGTAAGTCTACTAATGACCAAGTCCCTAGTCCCAAGTCCCACTGTCTTTAAGGGCATTTAGCTCTTGATCCATTGCTTCTATCCATCTGGGGTTTGTCATTGCTTCCTCATAACCGAGAGGTTCTTTGGTGGCAGTGAATTTGGACAGACAAATCTGATGGCTGGCTGAGAAAGCTTGATGACTGAGGTACTTTTCCAAAGGATATATGTAGGCTGCCTTTGCTGAGTGCTTTGTAGAAGTGCCTCTGCATACATAATCATGCACCCATATGGGTTCCTTCACTATTCTTGTTGATTTTCTTAGTTGCTCTTCTCCTCTATTAGGCCCAGAGTCTGTTAAAGGAAAGACTGAGTGATCTTGATCATTGGCATGTGCATCAAGTAATAATGCTTGTTGAGAAAGCAATTCTCTTCCTCTGAATGTTGTTGCGAGTCTACTGACGGTGAAACTGCAGGAGATGGAATCACTTTTTCTGGAGCTGCTGCAGCTTGTGATGTTTCCTCAATTGACATCTCTACTCTGGGGGGATCACTGTGTGGTATCACACCAGTGGGAAAAACCTGTAGCCTTCCTTCTTTCAGCAACTGGAAAGGAAAAATGTGCTCCATGAATTTAACATCCCTGCTAACAAAAAATTGGTTAGTTAACATATTGTAGAGTCTGTATGCTTTCTGAGTGGAGCAATATCCCACTAAAATAATTGCAGTGGATCTGGCTGCAAATTTATCACCTCCTCCTATATTGCTAGCAAAACATAGGCAGCCTATGATCCTCATGTGTTGCAATGATGGTAGTGTTCCATATAGGATCTCAAATGAAGACTTTCCTCCCAACACTGATAGAGGAAGTCTGTTGATCACATAAACAGTAGCATGAACACACTCTCTCCACAACTTCAATGGTAGATGACCTTGAAGTCTTATTGCTCTAGCTACTTCTAGGATGTGTTTGTGTTTTCTTTCAACCACCCCATTTTGCTGTGGGGTGTGTACACATGAACTCTAGTCGACTATACCAAGAGATTGAAAGAGACTTTTGCACTCAGAGTTGAAAAACTCAATGCCATTATCACTTCTCAAAGTCTTAACTGAAGCATCAAATTGTGTCTTTACTAGAACAAGGGATTGTCTCAAACATACAATCACATCACTTTTGAGTCTAAGCAAGTAAACCCAAACCATCCTACTACAATCATCAACAATAGTAAGGAAGAATCTAAAACCATCATGTGTAGGTATCCTATAAGGACCCCACACATGAACATGTATCAAGTGAAAAGGTTTATCAGTACTGGAGGAACTCTTAGGAAATGGAAATCTGCCTTGTCTAGCTAGATGATAGATTGTACACTCCTTTATTCTATTACTACTTATCTTAAAACTCATGTTTGGAATCTGTTTCACCACCCTATCAGGAGCATGCCCAAGTCTGCCATGCTAAATCTCCAGATCCTCTTCTTTCCCATGACCATCTTCTATTTGCACATCTGCAGCATTTGCTTTAATTTTCTTCTGCTGCAGATTGCATGATCCTTCCAGCTCCTTACCAATCCCCTTCACTTTCCTAGTGTGAAGGTCCTGCATTATCCAAAAATCAGGATAAAAGGACACAAAACACCTCAGGTCCTTTGTTAGTTTTGAAACTGATAACAAATTGTATTTGAAACCTGGCACGTACAACACATCTTTAATGGTTTCTCCTTCACTAATTCTGCATTCACCTGTGCAAGCTATGTCCAAATATTTTCCATTTGGTAGGTATACCTTTCTATCTATGTTGGTGCTATTACTATTTACTTTGTTTAATAATTTCTTATTATGAACCATATGATTGGTAGCACCAGAATCCACTATCCAATTTGTGTCTTTTGATTTATATCTATTCTCTATTGTGTCATTCACAACAAAAGTATTGATAATACTTGCAAATTCCTTCATGTGATTACCAGAGTTATCTTTGTTGATCAACTTCAGTATCTGATCGTACTGCTCCTGAGTGAATACTTTGCCTTGTCCTTGCACTATGTTTGTTGTGGGCTGGTTCATTGTCTGATGCTCTTCTTGTGTTGCTGCATTTGCTGATGGCTTCCCTTGTGTCTGCTGCATCTCATGTGCTGTTAGATTTGCCATAGGCCTTCGTTGATATCCAGTAGTCTTCTTTCTCATCTTGAAATTTAGGGGATAACCATGTATCTTGTAGCAATTGTCTCTGGTGTGACCTTTGTAATTACAGAAATAAAAAAATACAAGTTGTTCCTTCTAGGTTTGTAGTTATTTCCTGAGTTCACACCTCCTTTGTTACTGAATAGTGCAACTCCATCAAATAGATCAACAGCCTGTGTAAGTTTTTCCAAGGACCTTTGACTCTCCCATGATATTACCATAGAGTATGCCTTGTTAACACTTGGAACTGGAGTCATCATCAGAATCTGGCTTCTAGGCTGACTATATGACTCATTCAGTCCCATCAGAAACTGCAATAGCCTTTGGTAATCAAAATGTTTAGCATAACTCTTTGATTCTAGGCAATCACATCCTGGGCAAGGCATGAGAGCATCATACTCTTCCCAAAGATCTATCAACTTAGCAAAGTATATTGAAACTAAAGAAATCCCTTAGGACAGTGTAGCTATTTCCTTGTGCAGATAAAAAATCCTAGATCCATCAACTTTATCATACTTATCCTTCAGATCTGTCCACACTTTGTGTGCACTGGACTTGTATACAATTTCACTAAGCAGCTCTTTACTTACAACATTCATGATCCAAGAAAACACTATAGCATTGCATTTTTTCCATAACTCATGTGAGGATCTATCAAATTTATCTTTTGTGCATCTTCTGTCCACAAAATCTAATTAGCTTTTACCAATCAATTCAATTTTCATCGACCTACTCCACAGTGCATAATTCTCAGTGCCAGTGAGTTGAATAGAGATTAATGAGCTACCTGGTGTATCACATGACTGTGGAAACAGAGGATGGTGATGATCAATGGTGATCCTCGTACTACTTCCGGCAGGAATTTGTTCGTCAAGTGCCATGGACTTCGAAAATAGATCAAGTTGCTATTTCTTCACTTAGATTCTGAAATTCGTAGACAATTCACTTTGAAAACAGAAGAAGAAGGAAAAATTAATTGCAGAAAATATCGAACCCTAGTTCGAACGAGAAATGTCGTCGATCTCCAGATAAACGAAAAATTGCTGTAACTGGAATCAATATCCTCAGCTCACTGTTGTCTAGATCTCCTGCTCTGATACCATAATGAAGATCAGAGATAAGCTCAAGCTTGACTTTCAATGGAGGAATCGAAGGTTCTAGAGAGGTGCTCTCAATCTATGGATGAGAGAAAAACAAAGCTTCATTTATGAAAGCTTAAGTGATTACAAGACTAACTTACTATATACACACACAAACACACACACAGAGCTGTAACTACATCTACACTATTCACTTAAGCAACTAAGAAGGAAAGATACACCTAACTACCATTTCCATAAATTAGTTGGAACTAACTAACAGACGCACATGCTTCTCACGTGCTTCTTCCTTCAATATGCTCCTTTCCGACATATTGTCAAAAACTCTTCGAGCCTTCCGGAGGTCTCTACATTTAGCATACATGTCCATCAGAGCAGTATCAATATACATATCATGCCTCACGCCAAAGATGATTGACTTGTGGTGAAGCCATTTTCTCTTCTCCAGCTATCCTATAATGGAGCATGCTTGAATTGCAGCCAAGAAGGTCCTTCATCCATTTCGTTCAAGTTTGAGTATAGCTCATCAAAGAGACTGATAGCTTCACGAGAGTAACCGTTTTGGGTAAGTCCACACATCATTGAATTCCAAGTCACAACACTTCTTTCTTGCGTGTCCTCGAATATCATGAACGCATAGTCCACAAGATCACATTTATTGTACATGTCAATTATGGAATTCTGGACAAACTCCTCAGTTGAAAAGCCAGTCCTAATAACGTGACTATGAGTTTCACACCTAAATTCAGAAAACCCGATATCTCCAGAAGCTGAGAGCTTGCCAAAGTATATATGAGTCCGACAGTATTCCTTTTCTTACCATATCCACAAAAAGTGTCAATGCCTTCTCAGACAATCCTTTCTATGAGCATATTCCACGACACAATACGTTTGTCATGGGATGTATCAAATACCTTGTGGCAGTCGCTTGCCTTGCCACAGATCGCATACAAGTCAACCATGTTTGAGCATAGGAGATCATTGCCAAAATCTAAACCATTTCTAAGTATAAAACCATGTATTGACTTCCATTCCTTCAGCCAACATAACCTAGCACAAGAACATAAAACAGCCATCAGAGTAACTTCATTGTATTCTGCATCAGACTCGTGCATCTTAACAAACAATGCTAACGCACCCTGATAGCAACCGTTTTGATTGTAGCAGGAGATCATTGCTGTCCAAGTATAAGTACTTTTATCAACAGCATTGTCAAAAAGCAATTCTGCACTACACGTATCGCCACATTTTCCATACATGCAACATGCGAGTTCGTCAAAGACCCATCACCCCAAATACTCTTTCTCAATATATAACCATGAACAGACTTCCCAAGTCTCCCACACCAAACTCACCACAAGCCTCAACAGCACTAAGCAAAGCCACAGAATCAATCTCAACCTCTTCCTTAACCAAATTTCCAAATATCTCCAAAACTTCCCTGAATCACTGAAGCTCATATTATACATAATCTAATATTATATTTCATTATCATTACCAAATCAATATGGGATAATGATGACTATAATTCTCCATATGCAATTGAATACACCACTGTATCGGATAGGAGTAGATATACTACCAGATTATCCGAATTCCTTCTACGAAAGATTACATCCATTGAACAATTTATAATTCAAATAATAATTGTCTTTTCATTATGACTACTAAGCATTATCAATCATTAGGTCATTAATGCCACAATTAATCTTACCAAAAATATCACAACAATACATATTCAAAGTATAGGTTACTGAACCAAAGTAATCTCACTACCTGAAGCTCTAAAACTCACGTTGTTAGCTTCCAACGCAGCCAGCGAATTCCGGAAAGAAAATCCTCTCTTTCTGTTGAAATTTCCTTGTTAACAGATATAAACCCTAGTATATACCTAATGTCTGCTAGGAAAATCTCGTGAGGGCATTAAAAGAGTAGGCTTGGCCCACATGTATACCTTTTAAATATTAAATTAAAGTTACTTACTTCTAATTCTTAATTTGTACTAATATGTAAAGCCACTAACCACTTATTTATACACTATTCCACTACCTTAGTATTTGACCCAATAGCTATAACTAAAGTTAATTCCAATCCCATAGTTAATAAGTATATAATATAATATTTCGGGTTATTACAGGGTAAAACATGCATTTCATTCCATTTCTCATCTTTCTTGATTCGGCTTCATATGAATTATGAGTTTCATACTTGTCATGAGGATTGTCTCAATTAGCATAGTTCTGTCTGAATGCCAAGGCAGGTTGGAGTTGACAAATTGGCCCTGTATCAAGTATTTGCTCTACCATGAGAATAGCTACTTGACAGAAAGAGAATGATAGTAGTGAGCTTCGTAGTAGACATAGTTCAACCTTGGGAAGCTGTTGAAGAAAGTTCATGATGAACCGAAACAGAGCTATCCCTCTTAGCCAGCTTTTGTCGGATCAGCAATCACTTCCAGTTCAGAGCCTGTATGAAATGAATAATGCATCTTCCCAGATTAATCAGTTCTTTTATTCCAAAACCACGGAAAATCATAAGCTGGAGATTTCCCTTTTTGAGAATGAGTATGTATCATTTGCTTTACCAGTATGTATTCTTTTCTCAACTTCGATCATACTATAGCCATCGACTTTTCTTAAACCTAAACTACGCATCTTTGACCTCACCGTCCTAGATTCATTCCATTCTCCCTGTTCTGCATATATGTTGGATAATAAGGTATAGTATCCAGTATCATCTGTTTGCATGTTTTCAAGCCTTTGTTGAATCATCTTAATAATATCCACTCTCTTGTGAACTCTACATCCATTGACTAGGGCACCCCAAATGCTAACATCTGCATGGAATGGCATCGAAGTGATGACTTCATAGGCTTTATCTATATCACCACCACGACTCAGAAGATCAACTAGACATGCAAAATGTTCGGGTTTGGGCTCAATGTTTAAGTTAATCATTAAGTTGAAGAAATATTTCCCTTCATCCAGATAACCAGCATGACTACAAGCAGAAAGAATATTTGTTAGAATGATGTCATTTAGTTTTATTCCACTATTTACCATTTCATGGAAGAGTGAGATGGCATCGTCGATTTGACCGTGCATTCCATAACCACCTATCATGGCACTCCAAGATATTATGCTCCTTTCCGACATATTGTTGAAAACTCTTCGAGCCATCCGGAGGTCTCCACATTTAGCATACATGTCCATCAGAGCAGTATTGACATACATATCCTGACTCACACCAAAGATGATCAACTTATTGTGAAACCATTTTCCCTTCTCCAGCCATCCTATAGTCGAGCATGCTTGAATTGCAGCCAAGAAGGTCACTTCATCCATCTCGTTCAAGTTTGAGTATATCTCATCAAATAGACTGATAGCTTCACGAGAGTAACCATTTTGGGTAAGCCCCCACACCATTGAATTCCAAGTCACAACACTTCTTTCTCGTGTGTCCTTGAATATCATGAATGCACAATCCACAAGTCCACATTTGCTGTACATGCCAATCATGGAATTCTGGACAAACTCCTCAGTTGAAAAGCCAGTCCTAATAACGTGGCTATGAATTTGACACCCAAATTCAGAAAACCCAATATCTCCAGAAGCTGAGAGGACATTTGCCAGAGTATACGAGTCTCGCAATACTCCTTTTCTTACCATATCCACAAAAAATGTCAATGCATTCTCAGACAATCCTTCCTGTACATAACCTGATATGAGCATATTCCACGACACAATACGTCTGTCTTGGGATGTATCAAATACCTTGTGGCAATCGCTTACCTTGCCACAGTTAGCATACAAGTCAACCAAGGCTGAGCCTATAAGATCATTGCCACTATCTATACCGTGTCTGACAATAAAACCATGTATTGACTTCCCTTCCTTCAGCCAACCTAACCTAGCACAAGAACATAAAACAGCCATCAGAGTAACTTCATTGTATTCTGCATCAGACTCGTGCATCTTAACAAACAAAGCTAACGCATCCAGATAGCAACCGTTTTGATTGTAGCAGGAGATCATAGCTGTCCAAGTATAAGTACTCTTATCAACAGCATTGTCAAAAATCAATTCTGCACTACACGTATCGCCACATTTTCCATACATTGCAACAAGCGAGTTCGTCAAAGACCGATCACCCCAAATACTCTTCCTCAATATATAACCATGAACAGACTTCCCAAGTCTCCATAAACCCAACTCACCACAAGCCTCAACAGCACTAAGCAAAGCCACTGAATCAATCTCAACCCCTTCCCTAACCAAATTTTCAAATACCTCCAACCCTTCCCTAACTTGCCCATTCCTTACATAGCTCGAAACAATCGAACTCCAAGAAACAACATCTCTTTTAGACATTTCATCAAACACTTGTCGTGCACAAACCGTCCATCCAAGCTCACCATACATACTCAGTAATGAAGTCTCAACAATAGGATCAGACTCAAACCCACATTTCAAAATCCTTCCATGAACTTTTCGGCCAATACCCAAATCACCAATTGCAGAAATAGCCCTCAATACTGAAGGGTAAATGAAACTATTTGTTTCCTTAGTGTGACAAACCATGTTGTTATAAAGAAAAATGGAATCTTGAAAACAGTTATACCAAACATGGCACTTAATTATAACACCCCACATGAAAGAATCTGGATTTGGGTATGTGTAAAAAACGAGTCTTGAAGTTTTAAGGAAACCCATTTGGGCATAGGATTCTATAAGCTTAGTGGAAGGAAGTGGGTCTTTGTGGAGACCATTGATAATGAGATGTGCATGGAGTTGTGTTAATGATCTTGAGTTTGAGCATGCTCTGAACTGTGGCATGTACTGTATCATTCTTGATCTTTGTTACTTGAAGTTTGCTGATTTTCATGTTTGTATAGAGTTTTGGAGGGAACATATGTGAGCTTATATATAAGTGACAGGGCGAGGCGGAGCTTGAGACCAAACATTTAGATATAACTACAGGTTATGTTGAGAAAACTATTTGGTCTAAATATTATTTTAGAAATCTATTTTAATAACATAAATTTATCATACAATGACTTAATACCAACAGTTTTAAAGTATATCGCCTAAAATCTATTTATTGTAAATTGATCAATAACTTGAAAAAGATCACAATTACTACTCATAGTATGAAATCAGAAATATTTATAGGATTTAAATTCTAATTCGACCAAATGATCTCTTATGCGCCTCACATACAGTTCAAAAAGGAAAAAGAAATTGATCTTACAAAAATGTTTAATTTACTATCTTTTGTATTATTTGGAAAAATGTTATACAACTAAAATAATATTTGCAATGGACTGCAAAGATTAAGTTTTATCTGATGTAACATGTCATTACCCCAATTAGTGGCTTACTATACCACATGCTACAAAAGAATACCTTCAAATAGACTTTTAAACGGCCTGATAATGTTAAAAAAGATTACACTCCTAATACTATGCTGTATAAATATTATAAACCTGTTTTTTTCCTTCTGAGGTCGAGTGAGAGAACGGAAGAGGGTAGGACACATTGTTTCGTTGTATGAGAAAAAAAATTCTATTCCACTGGATCCAATTAATATTGATGTTTTTAGTTGTAATCAAGTATAAAATTGAGGATTGTAAAATTGATTTCAAACTATTGAATTTTATGAGTATTAATTATACTTAGAAAACTCATATTTGATTCAACTTCAGCAAAACAATATCTTTGTAATTTCATCAATTCCACATAAATCCAGCAGTAACATTCCCAACTGGAGTGTTTGGTCTTCATCACTGAAGATTGGTCATCTGTTTTACTTGAGATAAAGAAATTACAAAATTATTTTTTTTTAAAAAAGGAAATGAAAAGGAGACCTGAAAAGTGGAATAAAAACCATACATCATATTATACAGGTCACATTTTGTTCTTTGATCTAAAATAGACCACTTTCTGTAGAAACTGGCTTTTAATAACAGAAGCTCTATGTAGTTTGATCATAATCATCGTAAATCTCCACAATCGCATGTACTCTAAGGACATTGTGCAGGAAAACATGTTGTGTAGTCTCAAAATGAAGGGAACTCCACCATAATAAATGCTGGCATTTCTCTTAAATCAGGTAAAGGATTTCTCATATATTCAAATCTTGCAGAGAGCAGAGCATGCTCGTGGCCAAAATCTAGGAACCTTCTCCACTCTTCTCGTCCTCTGGATCGTAAGGCACCTCATGCCGAGGCCTGTTATATTTCTCGCGCAGCTGCTTGATTGGTATGAAATCTCCAGCAGCATCCATCCCAAAAAATAAGAATGAGGTGTAGGGATGATCAAATCTATCCTATACACGTGTTCCATTTTTAACCAAGTTAGAGATCGAATAACAACTTCGTCTGTATTTTTAGATTGGCCGGATACATACCTTATCTGGTTCGCTGGGGGCCACTAAACTTTCCTCAGGAACTGCAACATGAACAATTGTCAGACTTTTCTAAGAGGTTGATATTTTACAATTCAACAGAGTATATGACCTTCCTTAACTCAGACTAATTATAAGAAATGCTTATTCATGGTGTCAAATTTCACTTACCATATGCAACTAACAGATTGGGATCTGTATGTACATCCACCAGCACCTGAAAACACGTTGAATCAAAGCTAAATAGGTTTGAAGTATTAAATAAAGAAAATATAACGTGGAGCAGCGGCACTTTCGGTCCCTGTAATGCAGCAAAATGAGAGCTGAAGTTTGAAATCTGGATTAGGATCAGGAACTTGCAGTATGCTTAAGAAGTTCTCTAAACAAAACTTTGCATCAGAGTTTACACGCCTTCTTTTGGCCAGAAGATGTAGCAAAGAGAAGTCAACAGACAACCAGACTTTTGTTTGTACCATTAAAATGTTTCTCTGATGAAGCTCAAACAGATATTGCTCTGTACGGTATCATTCCGGCACCTTAACTCTAACTATGAAAAGATTTCACATCACTCGACTTTTTCTAAAATGAGGTTCTAAAGGTAAAAGTACTTTTCGTTGTTTGTACTGCCAAGTGAGCCAATGATGAAAAGTTGTCACGTAGAGTTGACGCTACAGTAACTAGTTAATGAGCAGTTGCTAGAGGACAAAATCATGAGTTTGAAAAATTATTTGGTCTTTTCTTCGGGATGTGGCTACAAAGCATCACTGACAATACCAAATCATGTTCAGATATATTAATTGGATTGAGAATGGGAATGAGGTGATAAATCTTTGCTTGCAGCAGGAAACACGAAATTTATGTTAAAATATCTAGGAAAAAACTAAATTTTTTAATAAAACCTGATAAAATGGCTGATCAGGACCACGGCTCAACTTATCAACTTGAGCAGTTTCCATCCATGTACTTGATTCACAACATATTGGGTCCATCCCACATATTACACCACGATATCCTGAAGTCCGAAGATCAGGTTTCAATACTATAAACAACTTGAGTATATAATTGAGCTGAATCTAGGGGTTCCATAAATATCAGTTAAGAGAATGTATTTTCCCCAGAAGGAAGCAATACATTCGCAAATTGAACACTTATATCAACGTATACATTGAGATACTAGATATCCATGCAAATCCTAGCAGGAAATGTTTTAGAGGCTCTTCCTGATGTTGTATCCTCATAGGTCAAAACCACAACTTTTAGCAACGCTGGAATACTCGATGAGGTTCAGTCCAGTAGATCATGCACTTTCAACATTCCCCACTGACAACAGTTTAGGATACCCATGCCATAGACAAGTATCTGCCGGAACTACTCCTAAATGATAAAAGATTAATGTGAAAAACAAAAACTTAGTTAAAGCTTCCATACCAAAATTCTTGTGTCTCACTTTCTGGCCTAATCGAAATGCATATTGAGCATTTACATAAGCCTGAGCTCTTATCGATGCAGTTAGAGACTCTGCCTCCAGTTTGGAAATTTCGTCTCGTAATTTAGCAGCCAAATCATAGTTTTCACTCTGAACTGCATTTTGCAGGTCTGCACTGGATGAAGCAAAAAGCTGATCAGAGGTTGAGGTGATGTCATTGGAAATATTAAAGGTAGAATCTTCATAATCGGTTCGACTAATCTTTGATATTCAGCACTCAAAGCTCATAAAAAAGGAAAAAGATGTGAGGATGCTTACCGTAGACGCAAGATGCTTATGGCCATATCCTGAGCTTCACTCTTTGAGGCCGATCCCCTTCTGGACTCCTGCTGCTTCAAAACCTCTGATTCCACCTTCATTAGCATATAAGAAGCGTGCTGATTAAAGGGCAGCCCGGTGCACTAAGCTCCCGCTATGTGCGGGGTCCGGGGAAGGGCCGGACCACAAGGGTCTATTGTACGCAGCCTTGCCATGCATTTCTGCAAGAGGCTGTTTTCACGGCTTCAACCCGTGACTTCCGGATCACATGGCAGCAACTTTACCTGTTACGCCAAGGCTCCCCTTCATGCATGCTGATTCTAGTCGGTAAACAATTTTCATTGATCCATTGGCTTGTCCAATTTCAGACAACCAAAATCCAATAAAATTACAGGAATAACAGTGGCAACAGTTGCTTAATATTTTTAATGGAAAACCAGTTAAAGATGAAATGAAAACAGGAAAATTAAGATCTCCATAGTCCAACCTCAGTGAGCTTCTCTCTTAGTTGTTGTGCAATTTCATACTGCTCCACATTCAAAGCATACTGCGAAGAAAGCAGGATAGACAACTGGTGAAGCAACGGCCGAAGATATACCAAATAAACTACAACAAATCATAGAGCTAAATGGGAACCTGCACTCTTGTAGCCAGGTCCAGCTGGAAAAAGAACATCAAGATATCTTCATTGGCACTCTCACTACGCTCACAACTTGCTTCTGAGCCTTGATCGCCTCCTTTAAACAGCCATCCAGCTTGAGCTCTCAAATTTCTCGGCTTTAGCATATCAAAGTGTGTTGCAAAGGACAAGCTTTTCCGACGATCATTCCAAACAAATTGACTTTCCCCAAAACCTATGGCGCTTTCTTTTATCTGTCCCAAATGACTCCTTAGATAGGTGGATCCACAACCTCCGCAATATCTAGAAGTAGCAAGAGTACTCATTGACATAGTTTGCAGCATGTCTATTGTTCAGGATAACCCCTCCTTCTTCAGCTCACTCCTTCAGAGAACCTATCTTTCCTTTCTGCTCAATCTACTTCTGAAATACAGTTATTCTTTTTCAAAGTTTCAAATTCAGCATTTCTGGAGTCAATTTATGAAATACAGTTATTAGTACACTGCCTTTTCGGAAAGGAAAAAAAAAACAGCCTGGTGCACTAAGCTCCTGTTATGTGCGGGGTGAGGGGAAGGACCGGACCACATTGGGTCTTACGCATGCAACCGTACCTTGTATTTCTGCAAGAAGCTGCTGTTTCTACACATGAACCCGTGACCCTGGTCACACGACGGCAACTTTTACCACCAAGCCTACCCTTCATACTGCCTTTTAGAAAGTTTTTTCTTTTTAAAGAAAAGGAGAACCCTTGTCAAAGCTTCACAAAAACCCTGGGGTGGTTTGGTACAATGGTGGGATATCCCATGGGGTGGAATGTCCAATGGGATTAGCTATCCCACCTTCTATATAGCTAATCCCCACCATTGTAGTGTAAGATTTACCCCTGATTAGCTAATACCTATAACCAAACATGAGATAAATACAATCCCAAATTCTATGTGGCGATTATTATCCTTTATCCCGTGTACTAAACGACCCCTAAATGTTTATCATTTTTACACTACACCTCAATTTGAAACTAGTTTGGATCGACTATATGAATCCTCAGTATCATAACATAACTAAATTAACACACTGAAAATAATTAAGCTAAATAAAGAACTTCTAAATTGCAATTAGAGTATTTCTGCAATTCAATTCTGGGAAACTAAAATCACATAACTGCCTTGCATAATAATGTTCAAAAATGAAAAGAAAAACAGAATATGTAATGTAAAACCTTATACCTCAGAGTTAAAGTATTCTGTAACTAAGTAAAAGAATACTCACTTGCAGAAAGATCACTGGAGAAGAAGAACGGAGTTCCACAGCTCGAAGACTGGGCGTCTCTTGTGAGGG